>JAHWFO010006418.1:2086108-2151196 GCA_023313115.1 Rhysida immarginata
GTTGAGGTGATATATTTGTTGGGGGGACTTATTCAGTGGAAGAATAAATCTCCTACGGCATCATTATGTTGAATAAACAGACCATTTTACCAACTTCTGTCCTAATAATCAAGAACCACTCTGAATGCATAAGCAATATTAATAAGCACCCCCTTTATGATTCAACATAGTAATGAGCTAAGTATCACAAAGTACGGATTGTGTGCCGAAGTGTCACTCATATGCCAAGTGACAATCACAAATTCAAGAATTACCATCTTCTATGGAGTTATCATCTCTCAATGAAGTCCTTCCTTGCATTGGTCGAAGGATGGCCGAAAGTGTGGTAGATGACCATAAACTGCAGTCCAATAAACAGCCAATTATTTCATGATACTTAAAAATTAAACATGCTCCCTGATAACTTAAAAATAAAAATTAATTTTAATTTTTAATTTTTACTTTTAATTCACTTAACAAGAAAACTAAGTAGTGAAGTCAGTTCCTGGCCCGTTGCCTAGCGATTCCAAACTTAGATTCTATTTAAAATTATATGCTGTCATCCATAGATGTATTTTTTTATGTCTTTTTAAATAATTTTTATGTCTTTGCATGCACCAAAATATAAATTTAAGATACGAGGTCTCAATTTTCATTTTTCCCAATTTCGGCGTAAATGGGTTAACAAAATAAAATTTTCCAATTATCATTTTATGAAGCGGCCCCTGAAGCGAAAGGATAGGCTACCCAATAGTACTGTCCTGTATATTTTTCCAACATCCTGTATATAAACAAATATCGAAAATAAAAATATAAAAATATAAGTAACAAAATACACTGAGTTAGCAAAACTCATGGGATAGCAAGCACATTGATTGATGGGCATGGCTCACGAATTCACAGGGGTAACGGATTCTGGGAATGGACCGTTAGACGTTGTGGGAAGAGCTTGGATAAGTGATTAATCAGAAATGGCACGTCGTCGCGAGTTGACGTCTTTTGAACGGGGTATGATAGTAGGTGCCCGACGCATGGGATGTTCCATTTCGGCAGTGGTGCAGGAATTTGGCTTTCCCCGCTCAACTGTCTCCAGGGTGTATCGGGAATGGCTGGATGAAGGCATCACAGTCCACAACAGGCGCCATACCGGGCGTCCAGCTGCCCTGAACGATCGTGACCGGCGACACCTGGGACGAATGATTCAGAGAGACAGGAGCGCAACAGTGCAGCAAATCACAGACCAGTTCAATAATGGCCGCACTAGAAACGTCTCTTGGTGGACAATCCGTCGGAATCTACATGCCTCGGGTTTGGCAGCCGTCGCCCTACACGGGTGCCAATGCTTACCCAGCGTCATCGGACACTCCGGCGTGCATTTGCCACCAACCATCTTGGCTGGACTCTGCAACAGTGGCGTAACGTCATATGCTCAGATGAGTCACGATATCAACTGTACCACGCTGATGGGAGGCACCGTGTGTGGCGCAGACCTCACGAAACGATGGATCCCGCATGCCAACAGGTGGTGGTGCAGGGTGGTGGGGCGTCAGTGATGGTCTGGGGTGCATTTTCCTGGTTTGGAATGGGCCCTCTGGTTATCCTGGACCAAACGTTGAATGGTCCACGGTATCGTCAACTCATCGGAGACCATCTGCACCCGTTTTTGACATTTCAACACCCTGACGAAGTAGCAGTCTTTCAAGATGACAATGCTCACCACATAGCTCCAATGTCGTCCGCGAATGGTTCGAGGAGCATGCAGGAGAGGTCCAACGACTGAGCTGGCCAGCCCGGAGCCCTGACATGAATCCCATCGAGCATATCTGGGATGCTGTTGAGGTCAGGCTCCGGGCACTGGATCATCCGCCCGCGAACGGGCAGCAACTATCTTCGGCTCTGCAGACTATCTGGTGTCAACTGCCTCCAGTAGTGTACCAGGGACTTGCAGACTCACTACCACGCCGTATTGCTGCACTCCACAGGGCCAGAGGTGGCCCGACCAGATATTAAGTAACTATCCCATGAGTTTTGCTAACTCAGTGTACATCGGCTTGTCAAACACGAGTCATTAACATAAAATACACAAATGTAGACGGAATGCACGCAGCTACAAAATATAAAGCAACACAAAACATCACAGCATGGCGTTAAGCCCAGTTAGCCATTGGACTGTTTCTGGAGGAAGTACTATGAAATCTGAGAGGGGTTCAGGGTATGCGCGAATGGGGCATTCGGTAGTGATATGACGAATTGTTTGGTTGCCAATATTCCCCATTTGAAAAACGAGGCAATCGCATTTGGGGTGCAAATCTAGTTCGCCTCCTTGTTGTGCACCCTGGGTAACGCTAAAGAACTAGAAAATTAGCAGTCAAACTATCACTATAACGTGATCTCCTGACTACTATCTACACACTGTCTATTAATTAATTGGCCAATAATCATGCAACAAAATTCTAAAAACGGTACTTTTCAGTGCTCATCGACCAGATATCTTGGACCATCTGTCCGGATATGCCAGCTAAACATACAACCGATGCCTCTATGTAGAAGGATCCAGCAGAGCAAAAAACCAATGCCTGTCTAGGATCCTGCTGAATCCTAACATTGACATAGCATTTATACGAGAGACACACATCGCAATTGAAGCACATATGAAAACGAGAGGAACAGTCCACGGCTATACCATCATTGGCGCTACCTCTCACCATGCTTACGGCATAGTAACGTATGGTATATCCGATAGTTTGGCAGTGACGTTGCAAGAAGAACGAATGAGCTTTCTTTAAAATTTGCTGTTTTCCAAAAAAATTATAGAAAGAATGCTTAGGAGGATTAATTGATGTATAAAAACCTTACGTTATGCTTACTGGTCCAGGAATCCATGCTCTAGGGAAATGGAAAATAAGTGCGGGTCAAAATGTTAGAGCCATTCACAAATGCAGTCATATTGTATTTAATGAACAAATAAGCTAAATGGTTGATACAGAAGATTTTTAAGAGTTGTAACTACTTGGCAACTCTATACATTTTCAAAACACAAAATATAATGATTAATTAAACAAATCAAGCATTAAATGTCTTTGCTATTGGGTCAAAATGATAGAGCCGTTACAGCAATTGTTAGAATAAGTTCACGAAAATAATTAGCAACTGCATATTCTACTGCATATTAGTAGTAGTAGTAGTATGCGAATTCAATTTTTTGGACGTGTATATTATCTTTTTGGGTGTAAAGATAAAAATCATGTTCTTCATTCAATTTAACATCATGGGCCGTGGTTAGGGATCCCAGATTTTCAAAACAAAAAACTGGGACACTTAAAAAGTAGGCTAAACTGAGAAATAAGCACAACGTTAGACATTTTTAATTTTTAAGCCTTCTTTTTAATTCTTTGCTTACAGGCTCCACGCCTAAATGTTTCATGTATGCACTTTTATTCTACTAAACTAAATTTTTTATTTTTATTTGCACTGTGGACAACGCCATATTGAATCTGGCAATCTGCGATTCGTATCTGAAAAAACTCCGAGCGATTCAAGAGCTATCAAAATCTGGATAATAAAAAAAACCACTAGCCGAGCATCTAGAAGCACGTTTATAGAGATGATGCATCAGCTGAAAATTTTACTACAGAATGCTAAGCACCCTAAATGAATAGAGCTATACATGAATATGATTATGGCTAGAAACGCGTTTGTTAAGAAAATCATTAAGTGACCATTTTCATTCAAACATTTACCTGATTATGAAAACACAACCAATATTTTCTTTCAAGCTCGACTGTTTATGTCAATCTTGTGGCAACAAGTACGTGTTTCCTCAAAACTACGTCAGGTGATGCGAAGTAAACACTAAAGACAGCTGACATTTTTCTTGCTAGATCAAGCAGTAATCTCTCGATTGTTTCACTCCGTGCATGCAGAGAAGTGTGTATGCGTTGGTCTTAGTCAAAAATAATTTAATCATGTTTTTCTTTTTTTTTTAAGATGCAGGCAATTTCAACACAATCAAATACTGGGACAATTAGCGTCCCGAATAAATGTTTTCGGGACACCGGGGCAACTTGTTAAAAACTAGGACTCTCCCGGGAAAACCCGGACGTCTGGGATCCCTAGGCGTGGCAAACCATTGTCAGGGTTTGAGAAGGGATAAATTAAAGAATTGCACCAAGTTGGTTTGTCAAACAGAGAAGTGGTACGTCGCCTAATGCGTTTCATCAAGTTAGAGACAATTATCTTGCAGACCCAAAGTCGTATGGCAAGAAGAGATCTTCAGGCCGAACATCGTCTTTGATGCGTCGTCAAAAGCGAACTGTTGTTAAGATGCTTAGCAATTCAACCACAAGTTCTAAAGAAGTTATATCACAACCATCAATCAATGTTTCAAAATCTACAGTACTGTGTGTAGCAAGAGCTTCCAAAGATCTGAAATACAAACGATGAAATGATAAGTGTTCTACGAGAGTTCTCGTACCATTGAAGGATTCACATAAACAAAAAAGATTGGAGTGGGCTCATTTGGGCTGTAATATTTTAGTGACGAAGAAAATTATTTTGTATGGTCCTAATGGTTGGAAGTAATATTGGCACGAAGTCCGGAAAGATAAAAAACTGTTCTCAACTTAAGAACAAGGAGGTTTCGTACTGGTTGGGCTGGGTTCAGCTGGAATGGAAAGATGGACATCGTGTTTATTTCTGATCGTGTAACTAACTACATCTGACTATCAGACCAGGCTGAAGAACCTTCTTTTGCCTTAGCAAAACATCTGGGTGGGCCGTATTTCCTGTTTCAATAAGACAATGCACCAGTTCATACAGCAAATTCTACATGGAAATGGCTTTTGGATAATGGAATTTGTATTATGGAATATCCACCGTATTCTCCAGACCTGAATCCTATCGAGAATGTCTCGGGAATTCTGGCAAGAAAGTGTATGGTAAGAGTAAACAGTCCAATATTGTTACAGAACTGAAAACTGCGATTCAAGAGGAATGGAAAAATGGCTCTATCATTTGATCTAGGAGCAAATAGCTTCAATGCTTGATTTGTTTAACTAATCTTTATATTTTGTGTATATAATCTTTATATTACAAGTATTGCAACTCTTGTAATCTTCCTTATATTTAACAGTCGTAAAGATTATTTGTCTATGACCACATGTGACTGACTCTATCATTTTGACTCGCACTGTATTATACCATGGAAAAAACCATGATACCATTGAATAGTACCAAAATTTTAAAGTTAACTGTCATGCAGGCATATTTTCAAAAAATATAGTAGCTTAAAATGACATAAAAGATGTCAAATGTTTGTTAACAACGTTGCTTTAACATTGCAGTGTGTAGCAATTGCAGTAACTTCAACGTTACTTTAACGTTACACAACACAACGTCAAGGAAAACTGTAGCGTTTGGCGACGATTCAGATCGAAGCCAACATTTCCGCGAATGGGACATCCATCGCCGATTATAGCGTAAATAGCTGTTACATACAACTACACGAATGATTTGGTCATTGTCCTACAAACTATATACAGTGGGTGGCCAAAAATTTAGCATTAACCAAATGGCTCTAAAAAATATTGCCAATATTTGAAAAATCAAGCCTGAAAAGTTAATTCCAAAATAAATGAGACTGTCTGAAACAAAATATTTAAAAAAATTTATTTTTGGAGGATACACTATGAAAAGGGGAGCATGTTTCAGAATATTTAAGTAATTGGCTGGACATAAGTTTAGCACCCTAACGTGTTTGCGACTTAAACGTGGGTTCCGCATTGTAAGTTTGTTGTACGAGGGCATATTGAAAAGTAATGCCTCCATGGCTGTAACTTTTTTATTTTTTAACCGATTTTCAAAATTCTTTTTGTATCTGATGCTTACATTTGTCCTCTATGTAATGCACTATTCACTTTTCGACATAAGTCCCCATCCCTTTCCACGCATTGCGCCAACGCGTGACTAGTTGGGGTGAACCCGTCGGAGAGGAATTCCGGGGTTGTTGTCGACACCAGGACCGAACGGCACGTTTCACCTCGTCGTCAGAACGCAACTCATGCCCCTTAAGGTGCTCTTTCCTCTTTGGGGAAGTGGTGCAAAGTCTTTCATTTTTGAACTGCAGCTTTTCATCTTTGAACTGTAGGCGCTTCAACCCCCTCTGATGTGTGGCGATCGTGTGCGGACGGGCGTTATCGTGCTGCAGAAGAGGATCCAAAGCTGCCATTCAATCCTCGTGTCGACGACAACCCCGGAATTCCTCTCCGACGGGTTCACCCGACTAGTCATGCGTTAGTACAATGCGTGGAAAGGGATGGGGACTATGTCGAAAAGTGAATAGTGCATTACATAGAGGAGAAATGTGAGTATCAGATACAAAAAGAATTTTGATAATTGGTTAAAAAATAAAAAAGTTACAGCCATGGAGGCATTACTTTTCAATATGCCCTCGTATTTTAATATAAGCAACAATTTTAATTTCATTTTTACATGTTTTAACCAGCAATCATGGGAAAACGACAAAACATATCGCTAGATCTCCATGAACAAATTAGACGATTACGCAATGAAGGACTAATATTTGATGCCATCGCCAAAATTGTTAACTGCAGCAAATCATGTACAATTCAGCGGTACAATAACATTGGTTCTGTCAGAGATCGTTCAAGACCAGGAAGACCTAAAAAACTAACCTCGCACATCGACCATATCATTCATCGTCTCTCCAAAGAAGACAGATCCTTAACTTCAACAATGATTCAAGGTGAATTGTCTGCTCATCATCACGTTAGTATTAGTTCTCGTACTCTTCGTCAACGATTAAATCAATTTTGTTTGTTTGGACGAGTAGCACGAAAGAAACCCCTTGTGTCATTAAAATGTTAGCTTTTGCTCGTGCCCATCTCAACTGGACAACACAACATATGAAGGTAAAACGTGCTGTGATCGGATGAGACAAAGGTACAGCTCGTTGTATGTGAAGGCAGACGTGATAAACATGAAACATACAAGCCACAGTGTTTACAGTCAACCGTGAAACATGGAGGGGGAAATGTGATGATGGGGGGTTGTTTTGCCTGCATGGCGTAGGCCTAATCCATCATATAAATCACATCATGGGTCATTTTGTTTAAAAATCCATTCTTGAGGTCATTATGCTTCCTTATGCCGATGATAATCTGCCCCTTACATGGTCATTCCAGCACGATAACGACCCGAAACATGCCAGCAGACTTGCTAAGGAATGGTTACAGACAAACCATATCAAAGTTATGGAATGGCCTGCTCAGTCAGCAGATTTGAACCTCATAGAAATGCAATGGATTGATGTCAAAAGGGGCGTTAAAGAAAAAAAACCAATAGTATTCTTACACTACTCGATACCATCAAAGAAGCATGGAACAACATTCCAGAAGGTCGGTGTAAACGTCTAGTGGAATCCATGCACAGACCATATGTAGCCTTTATTAAAAACTTTGGTTACCCTACCAAATACTGTTTCTATGATGCATTATTTATTTATTCTGTATATGGTGCTAAATTTTTGTCCATAGGAAAGTCACCTAAAGGATAAAAAAAATTATCTCATTGTTTCAAATTCTTTTATTGGTGTACATTTTTTTGTAACTGGTTAAGAATTTTTGGTAACAAACAACATAAGCCAATATAGGTGCTAAATTTTTGGCCACCGCTATATATAGTCCGCCATAAAACCGATTGTTTGTTTAAACCAAATGGCGGACAGCGATGTGTCGACCAAAGTGGAACAACGAATAATCATCAAGTTTCTCCACAACGAAGGTGTGAAAGCATCTGAAATTCATCAGAGGCTTCAAAGACAGTTCACCGAGTCATGTTTGTCTCTATCATCCGTCATTGCTTGGTGCCAAAAGTTTGAAGGAGGGCGAGAATCCACCGGCAATGAACCTCATAAGACAAGGCTAGCAACTGCTGTCAATGATGGCATCATCGCACGAAAAAATGAGCTGATAAGGGACAATAGGCGGATTCATGTCCGAGAATTGGCTTCAATACTGAACATGAGCACTGGCAGTGTGGAGACCATCATCCACGATAAGCTGAAATTCAACAAGATCTGTGCCAGATGGGTCCCTAAGGCAACTCTCCGAGGATCACAAAACCACCCGGGTGGAAATCTGTTCCATTATGCTGCAGCGATATGACAGGGAAGGTGACAGCTTCCTAAGGCGTGTTGTGAACACCGACGAAACATGGATTCATCACCATACTCCTGAAAGCAAGCGTGCGAGCATAGAGTCGGACACACTGAATCACCACGACCCAAGAAATTCAAGATGACACCGTCGGCAACGAAAGTGATGGCGACTGTATTCTGGGACATAAGGGCCAGTTCATTATCTACTTTCTCAAGTGAGTATTCTTAACTGAGTCGTCAGCAACAATGGACTTGTATTGTTGAGATGAGGAGCACTTGGTTACAACAATGTCACTGTATTGTTGCAGAACACTCAGTTGAGAAATCTCAGCTGAGAAAGAAGATAATGAACTGGCCCTAAGGGTATCATTCATGTCAATTTTCTGGAAGAACGTTGAACCATAAATGATGCACCCTACTACTGTGACATTTTGAGGACGTCCCTCCTTACCAGTGGTGTTTGTTTTCTGCAAGACAATGCCAGACCATACACAGCCAAACTGACTATGGACACACTGACGGAACTCAAATGGGACATCTTACCACATCCTCCATACAGCACGGATCTCTCCAGGCGACTATTACCTTTTTGGGCCATTGAAAGAGTTCTTGGGAGGACAGAGGTTCGGCTTCACTGAGGAAGTGAAAAACGCTATCCTGACGTGGTTTCGACATCAGGCTGAAGAGTATCCAGATGCTCCCAGAATGCTGGAAAAAATGTGTAGAGAAGCAGGAGAGTTATTGCTTTTTGAGAAATAACTGATGTGTGTGTGTGTTTTGTGGTTTCCTGATTTTATAAAAAAATAAAGTCCAGGTCAAATATTTAGAAGATCTAGTATGTGAAACAGGCACTCGCAAAGTTTAGCAGGCTGAGTCAAAAGCTTGTTCGTATTTTAAACAGTTAATATTTGGAAAGATGTATCTCAATATTACATCCTTCATTCCCGTTATAACGTCATAATTTTTTTTTTAAATTTCACCTTTTCATGTTCATAGGCCATGTGTATTGATTTCGTTCATTACTGTTTTTTTCTTTCCAGCTACTTCATGCAGTCCAGCGTTACTTTTAGAAAGAAAATCAAAAGCCTAGGCCCTGGGACTGTTAATGAACGCACAGTAGGAAAATAGTTCAAACGCTTCAAGGAAATTAATACATGTACCCGCCTCGAAGACAAACTATGATCCGGAAGGCTATCTGTTGTGAAATTGAACCCAACAAAGCATCAGCACCACAAATCATAAGCAAACCTTGGCTCTTCCCAAAGCACAAGCGGCAGCCAAGCACTAAACGCGCATATAACTCGGCTTCTGTAGCAGCTATCCCCATATTGGTGGTGGCTTACGAGAACTGGATAGCCCGCCGCTAATCGGTTAGATTTATACGCATACACGTGCATTAATTTCGGAGAACGGGACTTGGTCTAAATTTCGAGTGTAGGTTTGTCCGCAGTCAAGCACTACATGGGCGAAAATCTCGAGTCGTATAATTCGAGAGAAAACGGACTTGAGAACAGCGCTGTCGAGAAGTTTTGCATGAAGTGACTCCTGTTCAAGCACAACGACGAATGGGTCTTTGCAAAGAATTTCTGTCTAAACCCCCGGGATGTCTGTTGCTGGCACCGGATTATAACTGGGGATGAAAAATTGAATAAACTCTTTTGTTTGTAATTTGCTTGAACTTTTCATCATGGGTAAAAATGCGCAGGAAATTTTGATTCAAGCTGGTATATTTAAGAATACTTAAAAACAAAATCGACCGATTATTCACTATTACGGACTCATAACTCTCCAACGTCTTCTTAGATGAAAAGTAGTCAAATCTGCTGATTGTGTAATTTGTGGCGCAATTGAGACTATCCCCCATTTACAGAATTTTACGAGGCTCATTCGTCATGTCGTCTCCCGCATAGAGCTCTGGAGTTGAAATGATTGGAAAAGAGTCACTTGGTTTAGCGAGTCTCGCTTCCAATCACACCGCTCCCGATGACAGGCTAACAATTCAGAGGAAACGGCATGAAAGTATGGCTTCCTGCTGCATCGTCACGGCTCTTCAGGCAAACGCAAATGATGTGGATGGGTAATGCACAGCGTGAAAGGATTTGGGACTACGTACTATGTAAATATCGTGGCTGATCTTGTTCATCCAAGCATAGCACATCTCTATCCAATGGCTATGGATGCTTACAGTCGGACAATGCTCCTACGTCAAAGGGCCCGCGTTTTCTGACTCATACTAGGAGCACGAGTCCTCAATCCCGTTCTAAAAGAAGTCTAACGGCATATCAAAATCTGGATCTGGGACTAGAAACTCTAAGACCTTCGTGAATTGAAGGCATTCAAAATGTGTGGGACAAATCATAACGAATCTATTGGATTCATGTCCCAGCGACTCGCTACTGTATGCAAACATGAAAGTGTCCGATAAGAGTTTTCGGAAAGGTGGTCGTAAATAAAGTAGCCACTTGATGTGCATTACCAAGAAAGGCAGGATCGTCGCCCTCTATATTGCAGTGTTTTGAATGGTTAGTTTTTTGCAAGAAGTCTATAAAATGGAACGTAACTTAAGCAATGCAATTCAAAAACAGATACGTTCATTGATATGTATTTCGTCTGCTTCAAATGTTCGTTTATTTTATCTAGCAAATGCTCGCCTCTATTCCGCTTTTCTGTGTACGATTGACCCAACGCTAATCGTTAAAGCATTTCGCAATTCCAAAAGATCAAGCACAGCAGCAGCAACATCCATTGAACTCCACGAGCTCAATCGAGGTTCAACCTTGTTAGTGCCTGTTTCTCGTGGCAATCATTATCTTGTTTTATTTATTGTTCTTTTTCTTTTATAAAACTGGAGTGTCTCCTACAATTAAGAAGAAACAAACGAGAGGCGGGAAGGAGGGAGGTGGTGGCGGTGGTGGTGATGATGGCATGCGCAACGAAGAGACGCCATTTGGGGCTTGCAACGCTAATGAGCCTTTAAAACGTTTCCTCTGCGCGTCACGTGACCGAAGCCCCCATCGCCCCTGACCGCACTCGTTTAAAACGAATGAGGAACGGGAGGGAAATTGCGCGCTCGATACACGCGCAGGTCAATGAATATTGTTGAGACCAAGACAGACTGTCCGAGACAGAAGGGGGACATTAAAAGTGTCTTTTTTTTCCTCTCACTGTCTCGATTGCGCTTGCAAATCAAGGATCCCTGCACGTGAATGCATCCTTTCACCTGTCTTCGTCACCTATTAACGAAGGAAAGCGAAGTTGCCTTCCCTCCCCGTCCGGCAGGTGGCGGGAAATTCTCATAGGGCACGCGGCTGGGCTTCACCTGCTCCTCCCCGATCTAGGTCATTTGTTGGGCCGCCTCGTAATACACCGCCGTTGCTCGTTGCTGCTGCTGCTGCTTGACCTTCCCCACTTTTGTCACCTGCTCTGCATTAGTTTCTCTCTTTTCCCGTTGAGAACCTGTTGAGGCACCTGCCGAATAAATTCTCACTATTAAGTGCACCCCCTCCTCGGCTCGTCCGGCCAGAAAAACCGCGCTGACGTCAGGAGCGGGAGATTGCACGCGCCACTGATCGAGTCGTGCTATTAGAATCCAATTACGGCCGATCGAACCGGAAAAGCAAAGCGCCATCCATTGTTGTTTTCGCCGCGCAACAATGGGCGCGCGTAATGATGGATTGTGAGGATGCGTGCGGAACGCTTAGCATAACAATAGAGACGAACGAGACGCACCCATAGCGCACGGGGGAGGGTCCCACCGCGTGACCTCCATTGTCACCTACTCGTGATGGAAAGAAAAACAAAGCTGAGCACCAAGGGAAAGGGAAATAGCAACAGAATGGCAAAGAGAGATGGCAAGAGAGAGGGAGGCTTTTTTGGTGGTGGCAATCTAATTGATGGTTGTCGCCGTTGTTCCGGAGAAGTTGCAGCGCCATAAATCATCCACCCCGCCTTGTAGCCCCCCCGTTTTTTTCTGCTCGTTTCCTCCGAGCGAATGACAGTGGCGGTGGAGGTCAGACGCTTTCTAATTGGACAGATTGCAAATGTCGGGGCAGTCGGCCATTAGCCGTGTGAATGGCGAGCGCTTTTTTCTGGTCAGCTGATTTCTAAACTTATCTCCAACGGCACGCGTCCACCCCTGCTCGACTCTTTTCACGCGTCGTTATGGGGGAGAATGGCGTCGTCACCTAATGGCATCTAACATTTTTCTCAGGCTCGACTCCCGAATCCTAAAGGGACGCGTTGGGCAACAACGCGCAATTCATCACCGAACACCATTTCCTGCTCACTGCTCTTGTTTTTGTTTTAGTGTTGTTGTTGTTATTATTTCTTATAATTTCTTTTCTTTCCACGTTTCCAATCATTCCTTCGCTCTTACCACTGACGTCTTCACTACTCCAAGAAAACACGGGGAATTTAGAGTGTTGGATGACGTCACATGGTTAGAAAAATCGACGCACGGTCGTTAAAATAGTATTTATTTTTAATCCCTTGTAAAACAGGTGCCTCCTTTAGAACATTTCTTTAATCTGACGCGCTCTCCCCTCCACCAACGACTCGAGCAGCGGACAAAAGGCGTCGCAACATTTTAACGGCCTCTATTAATGGTTCTTTTGCTTTGGGGTAAATGATTGGCGCCGATTGGAACAATGACCTCCATCTTCGGGGGCTTCCGTTTGAACCTTCGCCACCCCCGCCGTGGGAAAAAACATTAACTTATCCCCCTCCTCCCGTTTGGCAACCAAGAAGACGATGAAGAAGAAATTTGTTTTCCTGTTTTTTTAAAGGAGAGCAGAGTGAATGAAATTCATACCTAAAAGAACTATTTAGACTACATTGCGTGTGAGCTTGGTTACCAGTGCAATTGTAATACCAAGTATATTGTAATATCTAGTATAATCTCAGCGTTTCTTGAGAACCGCTTCCCATGCACAACATTAGCACATGGCATCCCGGACCACAAGACATTAGAAAATCAATTATCAGATTGCATTAATCGCATGCTCATGAGTTACTCTCTGACTACCTTTTCACTCTCCAGTCGCGGAGTAGGCGAGCTACCTTATGTTATGGTTTAATCTGGCTTCATTGAAGTGGTCAATTTGTGATTTCCAATGACTTTGCGTTCTCCCGCACTTTTCTAAATGTAAAATAGTCAATTATTATGTTGTGTTCTTTTATTGTATCCTTTTCTCACTCTATCTCTCTGGGGAGGCTACACCAATAAATGAATAAATACAAAAAAATGAAAAAACTATGTTGAAGTGATTTTAAGAAGAATTCAGTAAGCTTATCTTTTTTTATTCTGTTTATTCTTATAAAGGCACAGGAAAAGCAAATCAGACGATTAGAGGAGAATGGCCAACTTCCTTCCGCTAAACGGGCGCAATCCTTCATCATGATGACGATGATGATGATGATGAAAAAAATGTATTTATTTTTTTAATTTAGAAAACAATTATTTGCTTAATAAAAAAAAAACGTTGCAATTAATTACGAGATTAGCGTCGGCTCCTTCGTAACCGATCAGCCATTACCTTTCTTCTCCTCCTCCTCATCCCGAAAGATGTTGAAAGACTTCTGCTCCGATGCACCCTTTGAGTTGAACCAATTAGAGACGGGCATCGGGTGGCCAGCGCAAGCTGTGGGTGGAGGGGGCAGCGGCGCGCGCAGTCTCGCACCCAATCAGCGTGTGCGTTGTTCCAGAGCGATCAGCGCTCGCCTCGTCCTGACTCCCCCACCCCCCCTTGATCGTCATCGCCATCACCGCCGACACGAGATATCAGAGAAGCGAGAGGAGTGCGAACACCACGATCAACAACAGGTAAGTGCGAGTTACCTGCGAGCGAGTTAGCGAGCGCGGCGCCTTTTGCACGTCCATCGCATTAGTGGACTAGGGAATCGCCATTTATAAAAAGAAAAAAAAAGTGGGAGACAAGAGCACGGCTTGCGCATTAGTCTTCCCTTCTGCCGACAATCATTAGGCACCACGAGAGGGGGGTCGGCACTAGAGTTGTCCACGTTTATCACCTCCACCCATCCACCCCCTCTCTCTCTCTGTCTCCTCCTCCCTCCCACCTGTTCTTCTTTCGACCATTTTTCTTTCTCAGTGCGCTCCCTTTTTGAGAAAAAGCCCCCATTTTTCACTGTTTTACTCCCTCCTGGAATTTGTCTGTTTATCTCCTACGCACAAACTAAGTTCTTTTACGACCTTCTCATTCAGTCCCGCTCTTCCTACTTAGCATTCCTTCCTCCTACATAAAAGTGACAACAGCTGAAGTTCACCCGAACTTCCTTTCGTTTTGCTTTTACTTTTCGACTTGTTTATCCTTTGAACTTTGTCATCTGGGAAACCACCATCTGGTACCCTCAACACCAACCGCTTCTATCTAATTACACCTGTTGATCGTGAAATGTCGATTTGACCAATCACTCAAAGAGAACTGTGCCCAAAGTGGGCACATCGGAATTACAGTAACTGAAACAGATTAAATAGAGCTTCTGTCAACGATTAGGAACTCTGACATTTTTGTGCGGATTTTTGTCCAGTTTTGACAAAAGCGTCCCTCTTCCAATGCCTTAATAGTACACAGAGGTTCTTCGACATACGCTGTTGACGAATTAAGGACAGTAAACTCGATATACATCGGATAGATTCGCACTTACGTCGTTTGAAGGCGCATGAACAGAAGATTCCTCCTAGTGTGATATTGTATATGGGAATGTAGTATCAAAATAGTAATGAGTTATATATTAACAGCGAGTCCAGCATCAACCGCTTCAAGTGCTGAGGGCGGAACAATTGTAATAGGAATAGCAATAAACAATCTTTATTTTTAATTAATTATTTCATAGCGCTCTCTGCCTAATCATCATTTAGCAATAACAATCAATTCTGCTGTGTTGCAGTTTTGTGTACGCTTACAATGGAACAAGTTTTCCTTACCGTGTGCCTATACAATTTCACATAAAATCAGCTTTTATATCTTCCACATAATACATTAGTTTGAATGGGAGAGCCTATACATGTTGCTTCGTTATAATCCGAAAACTCCCTCCGTAAGGACCAAATGGCTCATAGAAACCTTATGAGCCTGTGCAATTTCGTTATTCTCAATCGAACTAGACACCCGTCTCAATAGTAAGTAATACTAATATTGACGATTATAAATTCTAGTCTCAAATCAGTAGCTTGAATCAAAAACGTTTCTTTTGTTCAATCATTTCCTCGAACGACAAAAGGCCGACCCATAGCCTGTATAAAGGACTCAATTCGAGGGTTCGTCAAACCATTGTCTGATCAATTTCATTATTCCTTTCAGATGAGGTCCGATCAACTTGATTTTGACTTGAACGCTATTTCGAGATTCTCTGAAACAAATCTTTGAATTTTATTAACTTTAGGTTGGACATTAATCGAAACGAACTCTTTTCTTCCTCTAAATGGCGAATAAATCAGTCTCCCGACAGACATTAGAAATCTGATCAATCGTAAATCTTCCCCATTGAAAAAGCATAGGGAAGGGCGTTCCAAAGGCGATACGCACAGACTGATGGCATCCAATCACACTCTGCGACCTAAGACTAATTGATTGGGAAAAAAAAACACACACTGAAAAGGAGTCTAGAAACAATAACAAACTCTTCATTTGTTAATCCCTTCTATGGGCCATTAACCCCTCCTACTTTTTTTTGTTTCCATTTTCTTTTCTTTCTCTGCCCTCACAATGGCTCTGTTGCGCAGTCTCTGCTTGCAATTGTGCCGAGGAAGACAATAAGCCAAATCGGAGACTCAGACATTTAGGTCGATATACATGTAAATCTGAATTTATTCCCGATGCCTCCCTCCTTTGTGTTATTATTGTTTTGCCATCTTCATTATCACTCGGATGTTATTCTTACTAAACATGAATGCAAGTCTCCTGCTAACAATTGCACATATCGACTCCTTTCTCTCTTTTATTTTTATTTTTATTTTTAATTCTTTTGAAGACTTCCTACTCTTTTGTGATTTTTGTGTTTTAAGGTCAAACGCGAAACGTATATTCACAAAAATAATTCACATCTTGATGGATGTATTATTCAGCTACGTATTTCAGTTTGGATATTCAGCTGCCAATGTTGCACAAATGCATATGGAAGGGTACTCGCGGTCAGTCTTGCGACAACTTCGAAACAGAAATTTTAAACGTTTTATAGCTTTCAATACACTTGTGCAATTCCATATTGTTCTCGGTTTACTCTTAGATTTCTAAAACTTTGAATTTCTCTTTCTTCACCAATTAGACCAACAAGTGGAACGTTTATGACAACACGTTTGTGCCATTCATTCGGATTTTTGTTTTTATAGAAAGTTCTCTTTTACTATGAAAATAAATTAATATCGCCTGTCATATATAAGTTAGGTTAGTCAGTAATTTCAATTCTGAATTAGATTTCACTAAAGTGGTTATAGAAAGCGATTAATGATCAATACTCGGAAAGCATTAAATCGCTAAAACGGTAGGAACAACTTTCATTGACACCAAATTGGAGTGGGCAAAATAATTTTAATATTCACAAGTAGTGCATTATGGGTAGACAAAAACTATTAAAAGAAAATCTTTTCTTTGTTATCAATACTTAATCAGCGACTCTAAGTGTTTAAGATAGACAAGAAATTTTTGATCACAAGTAGGATTGGTACTTATATTACGCCCATTCTTATTTGAAAGGGATGAATATAACACGATAATAAACCACTCACACATGCAGGAGCCCTGCAATGTCTGATGGTGATGATGATGATGATGATGATGATCAGAGGTCCAATACATTTTTATGGCTTCGGCGCACTGCCTTTGCACATCCTCTTTTCCCTTGTGTTTGTGCGATTATTCGTCAGACCTCTTTCGTTCTTGCGAAATAGCTTTTGTGATTACTTTCTGATAAAGCGAAAAGTTAAGGAACAAACCTATGAAATCACGTGAATGTAATTAAGCCATCCTCTTCCGTAGTCTAGAAGTTCAACCCGTCTTACAGCATTTACGGCTAGGACTGTTAAAGCAATAAACTATAAGAAAGGATTACGGGTTAATAATTATAAGCTGTAGTTAGATTGTTCTTTGTATTCGTACTTCAGCTCACTAGCCGTTGTCGGTCATGCATACCCTCAAAAACTGTCTAAATGCAGAAATGGCAAAAGAGTTGGTGTCGAAATGTCGACGCTTTTTCTAAACCTTGCGGATATACACACGAATCATATTTCAATTATTGCTGTGTAATGATATTCTCTTCCATGAAAAGTGCCGATTAACTGATATGAGACAAGTTAAAACACCAGCAAAATTATCTAAAATTTTTTTATGGTGAATTATAGCTTCTGTTTCAATCTATTACGCTCGGCGTCCAACGGAATGCTGCCGGCAGCGAAATTACGCTGATGCTATATGAAATAAACCAATTGCATGCGATTGAAAACAAACGGTTTCTCACGATATAGAATTCGTCTGTTTTCATATATAAAGTAATACATAAATCATTCCCAAAATTTTGAAACGAGATCGAGCCAAACCGTAGCAAGGTGGCAGCAGCTCCTCTTTGAAAGCTCTTTTGTAGTTTCACTCGAGAATGTCACGCGATTTGCATTGAGTACTTGAAAGTCGCGTTCGATAAAGTTGAAACAGAATTTAAATTTGTTTTGTTCGCATGTTCAATATCTTTAACGTACGTCAATGCAAATGATAGAATTTGCGTGACTCGTTTTTATAGCAGGATTTTGAGTCAACAAATCAATATCAGTAAATACTGATATTTATGAGGGTTTATATTAGAATGAACGCTTTCGCTGATCCGGATTTTATAAAACAATTATTCATACAGGGAGAAATTCCTGAAATCTAAACTTGCAAAAATTTTTATTTTAAGATTCTATCAGCTATTTGGCGAAGTTAATTGGAATATATGTAGTTCCTCATTTAAATCATCCATCATAAGCAATGCGTACATGATAAATTAACTTTTTGATTGTATTATGGATAATAGAAATCGTCGGTAAGGATGGCTTTAAATACGGTAAAGCACATCAAGTGTTATCTAAAAGCTGAATATTCGTATAAAAATCCTTCCCTTATTGTCTACGTAGGCTGCTATGTTAATGAACTTCCATATAAAATTCAATTGCGAATTTGTCCAAAAACGTAATGATCAAAAGTCTTAAACGTAGATAAATAAATTAAAAAGTTCGTTAGGCCATGATAAAACATGTACAGTTCATTTTATAAGTGTCATGTAAATAACTACTTTACACTCACTGAAATTTATTAATCTGTAGCAATATTGCAAACAAAAGAAATGTATTGGTTTCCGTTTAAATGCAGTTTTCTACTGAAAGGACCGTATAGCGAATAGTTGCATGGTTTTTGTATAGGAATGGGTAGAACCGTAAATTCTTCTACAACCAGTACAAGAAAGATCTCTATGAAGTGCTTGAATCTCTAATTTAACTCCACTTCTTTTTTCCCATATTTTTTTAAACATTTATTAGCGCTCTCTGATAGCGAATGATTTCAAGGCGACCTTACTCGGGTCGAGTTTGACCGGCTCAGACAAACATTTCAATCGATTACGTTTGCATTTACTATTCAAGGCCATAAAGAGGGAGAAAAACGAAAATAACAATAATTATTTGTCCCTGCAATTAACGCTAATTCAATCGATAAGAAAAAAAAATCGATCGCAATTCAATTGATCAGATAATGGGCAAATTCCTATAGATCCATCGCAAATTTTAGAGCGTTACTCTTTCTTTCTCTCTCCTCTATTTTCGTGAGCTCAAAATTTTAATTCCTATTCGTAGTTAGTATTTAACGACTATGACTATTTTTTAACTGTTAAAACTGAATTATTTATTTATATTAAATAGAACAGTGAATGGATGAAGATCCAGTTATCGTTACCGCATTAAAATCTGACAATAAAACTCGGCTATAGCACTTCAATTAGAATTTTTTTTGAACGAATTTAATAAGTAGATGGCAGAAATAATCTTAATTCAAGGCTAACTATCTAATTTCATTGTTAAAATCTCTGCTTAATTTTTCATTAATAAACATTTAATAATCATTAAAATGACCTCATTAAAATGTCATGATTCTGATACTGGACGTCGCTCTTTTTTTAACGAATCTTTCTAAAGCTTTGGATGATTGCATAAAAGGCAACCAATCCCATATTCTCCAGCGTAAAGTTTATGATATGAATAATTCTAAAACTCCTTGGCAGTGGCAGTATGAAATCTTATAAGGCAACGTTCCTCAACAACCTGTGTTCCGCGCCCGCTTCAGGAAAATAAAATAAATAAAAATTATTGAAGTAAAGAAAATAATACTAAATAGGCTGAATGGGAGAAATATTGGCACAGTCGAGATGTTTTAATCAAATTTGAGTAGTGATAATTACACCATTTCAACTGTAGTTCAATTTTAGTACGTCTTCTATTACCAAAAAAAATCCATGTTGCTAAAAACACATTTTAAAACAATAAAAAAATTATTTTCTGAAAGCTACCAAATGCCCATATAACCCGACCATGGTAAAATGGGCACCATCTGGGGATGATCGCATACCGCTGTCTTTTAAAATAAATAGTGGAATAAATATATTTAACATAATCAACCATTATATAGCTATTTAATGTATGTTGAGCTTCCATTTAAAGTGCATTCAGTTACATCTATGACGCAAGGATTGGTGGCGAACCCAATTTTCTTTAAATGTCGGATTTTAAATGTCGCTGGAACGTCTTTAGTGTAAACCAAAAGTTGAACTTGCTCTTTGCAAGACAGATTTCGAGTTTTGGTGGCTGCTCTTCTTAGCTGCTCGTTGATAATTCCTTTGCATCTGTCAAATATCACGACCATAAAATCTTTAATACGAAATAAACTTTGTTTACTTATACACTAAATGGAAAAAAGTATTCGGACACCTGACGAAACGAGCAAATTTAATTTGCGATTTAATAAGATGGAAGCATAATTAGTTACAAAAACTAGTTCGTTGTAAGAACAACGTTGTATGCTCCCCTATTACAAAACTACTCGTAGTTCGTTGGAAGAACACAATGCCACGAGGAAGTGAGCTAACAGAGTTTCAACGAGCTATGATGATTGGGTACCATATCAGGAATGGTTTCAATTCGAGTAATTGCGAGCAGTCTAGAGATTCCAAAATGAATAGTAGCCGATGTAATTCAGGATGGAAGACTAGTGGCCCAACTACTGCAAAATCGCGTCCTCGCGGGAGGTAAACTGACCGATCGGGCTCGGAGAACCTTGAGACAGATGGTCGGAAAATCAGGCCAGTCCTCTGCAGCTGATCTAATATCTGAAGCTAAAAACACCACCGGACTTCGTGTTTGCACTAAAACTATCCGAAATGAGCTGCATTCATTAGCTGCACGCAAGCCTTACATCATTCCTGTAAACGCTAAACGACGTTTGGACTGGTGTTTAGCTCGCTGTTTCTGGATTTTAGAACAGTGGAACGCCGTTTTGCGGAGTAACGAATCGCAATTTACACTTTAGAAATCTGATGGACGTATGTGGGTGTGGCGATTACCTAAGAACGATTCCGTCCAGACTGTATCGTCCCAATGGTGAAGTTTGGAGGAGGGTCTGTAATGATTTGGGGCTGTTTTTCGTGGTTTGGACTTCGGCCATTGATTGTATTGAATGAAAATGCGAAGTCTACGAACTACCTCGACATTCTGGACAATTCCATGCTCCCTACTCTGTGGCAATTCTTTGGTAGAGACCTGTGTCACTTCCAGCAAGACAACGCTTCGTGCCATACTGCAAGGATTGTAACAGAATGGTTTAAAGAGTGAATAAGAATGGTCTGTGAGGAATGTTACACGCCAAACCTCAGATGTTTAAATTATTGATGAAAATAGGAAAGAAAATTCCGCAGGCTGGATTCGAACCAGGAACCTTCAGCTCAACCTGCTGATGTGCCAACCAATTGCGCCACCTTGGATATGGAAGCATTACGTTATCTGCTCCAACCAGCCCTATAGCATAATGCTTCCATGTCCACCGTGGCGCAGTTGGTTGGCGCATCAGCACGGTGAACTGAAGGTTCCTGTTCGAATCCAGGCTGTGGAATTTTCTTTCCTATTTTCATCAAGAATGGTCTAGCGGGAATGAGTCGAACTTTTGGACTGGCCAGCCCAAAACCCAGACCTCAACCCGAGAGAAAGCCTTTAGGACGAATTGGAGCGTAGAATTAGAAATTTGGAAACTAGATCTTCTTCACTGCCTGCTTTGGGGTTTGCTTTACAGGAGTGGAAAAGAATTCCGCAACCGGTTTTCCAGAATTTAGTAAAAAGCATGCCAAGAAAGATACCTGCAGCCATTAAAGCAAAAGGTCGCCTTACAATATATTAATTTAATAAAAAATAAAAGCTAAACGTCTAAATCAAACATCTGTCCGAATATTTATTCCATAAAGTGTATATGTAGGTTATCTTAGATGCATGTTATCTTTTATAAGAATAAAACAGCATGCATCTAGCGGTACTAGTGCCCACATTGCACCAGATGCCGAAATCCGCATGTGCTTATCTCCTGCACAAAGATTTCATCACATTTTCTCGAACTATAAAAAATCATTTGAGAGAAATCAAAGTACTGCTGTACAGTGATTACAAATGCTTATTTGTTAGCGTTCTGATCAAAAGCAAAAATCCTTCGGTGTGTCGAAACGCAACTGGCCTTTGACTACCTTTCTCCAGACTCTGGTAATCGATCACCGGAACACGATAAAGTACGTTTTGTTTCCAACTTTTTTTCATTTTTTTTTCATTTTCCTCCTATGCCCATATTCCTCTCATTCACCCTAATTAATAAAATAAATAAAAATTATTGCAGCCTATGGCGCATACTCTATCAGGGTGATTAGGCCCTTCCTGGAACTGACTGTCCGAAAAATTTCTTGCCCAAGGGGTCCTCAATAGAAATTGATTCTATAAAGGGCTCCGTGACTCAAAAATAGTTAAGAATTCAAATCATTCTTCTCAAAGAGTACTTACCTAGATGGCGATTTATGCACCATGTATAAAGCGCGTAAAATATACTGTGATATGCACTTTACACAAACATGGTAATTACTAACCTGATACAAAATTAGAGGGTTGGCACAACCACTTACGTCACTGAGAGCAGATGTTACAGTTACATTGACGGTTGTTTCGACATCAAGTCAGCCAGTAAGAAATTAAATTTCGATCCTTAACCTCGTCCATTTAAATAATTTTTGACATGCTAATTAATTCTTGTGAAGTCTATGTGAAATTTCATTTTTTAAAATCATTTATGAGCGATTGAAACTGGGCAAACGGAAAGAGTCTCTATTTGCTGGCGCCTTTTGAAATTGCATAACTTCTACTCTAAAATGATATATAATCTTCAGGTCAAAATCTATTTTCAATTCTACTCTATTTTCAATTATTGCTTTCATTAAATATTTTGCTATTAACGTATCAAATAAAAAACAGCGCTATTGGTACTCAGCCTCATTCACTTTCCTTTCTCAGCAAGTTGACTTCTCATCCCGTAAATCCTTATCCTTTCTTTACTGTCCCCAAGTTCTTATAAATAAAGTAATAGTACATTTTGTGTAAGCCTTACACACCCGGCAACTCCCCTAACAAGTTCTTTTGCAGCCGAAAATAATTGTCTATTTTGATATAATCAAATAACATGCTTATGGATCTTTTGTTTAAAAAGAAACCAACAAAAATTCTTTAAGTATATGTACATTAATGTAATAATGCTTTAAAAATCGCCCATTTTGGTCAGAATGCGAATTCATTGGATGAGAAAGAGCTTTTAAGAAACGGATTAAACCATCACTCAGACAACATCCTCGTTGTTTAATACTCAGATGCTGCTTTGATACGCATTATTTCACCAAAACTACAGATGCATAACAAGAAGCTTAATTTACGTATACTACTGTCAGGAGGTCCTCTGTTCTATAGTTTCATACAGAGCCTCAGTAAATATTTCCTTCAAATCTTTACCACTTGTTCAAAAAAGTCATCATTTGACAGGTTCAAAATCCGTTTGTACTTACATTTTCAGTAAAATCGTCTCTAATAGACATGCGCAATACCATATCATTGAACAAGCGTTTAGTGCTCCTCGTTCACGTAATGAAGTCTGATGAATTTACATTAGATCTAGACCAACGAGATAGAATACATAGAGTGGCTGTACAGCTGCCATATTTGAAACCAATTGAAAGTCCGTCCGCCATTTTTTCTTTAGTATAATCGGCGTGGCAGACCTATAACTTAAGCATGGTTTCCTATGGGCGTAGTAGAGGAGCCCATGACTAAAGGAGCGATTTTCAAACCTCGGGTGTTCTGCAAAATATTTTTATTGACAGAAAATCAAATTAAAACCTTTTAAGAGATATAATTTCAAATTATAATAAATTTTATTTTGTTCGTGCTAATAACAAAATCCTAAAAGTTTGATAACTTAAGTCTGCCGCGGAAGTTTGACTCAAGTGCATTGTGAAAGGAACCAAGGAACACTAAATTAGAGGATTGTAAGTGACAAATATTTTTTAAATGTACAATTTACACTTCATATTTTAACGTTTTTATTTTTTTAATAGAATCAGCTTATTGACCCTTATATACATTTGCCTGGTAATTTTCAAAAGACTTTGATTTACACAAGTGATTCATTCTACCTATATCACTGTATCCTGCAGGTAAAAATACTAGCTAGCGAAGACCAAATATGAGAAGACGGGATGAAAAAAATGATCATCATGCCCCGGGCGCAATTTACCATTGCCTGCGGTTTATTTTACCAATTTAAATTTCCATGATAGGCTTTGCCTAATTGAGGGGGGGGGGGTTCTAGAAATTAAGGCGTCGACGACTACTTAGGTCGTTTTGCGCCTTTTACACAAGTTATATCTGTATGCAGCCCGGGACAAACACAAACATCCATGCCCACGGCGGGATTCGAACCCATGACCAGGCGGACTCGAGAACTAGAAAGCCTATGCCCTAGCCCTCTCGGACACTGGGCCGGCCCTAATTGAGGAGCCCTACATACGAAAGAAATGAAGGGGATACGAAACGCCTACGTTAATATAACTAACTTTGTAATCTGAAATAAATGTTGTTTTATCGCTTCGATTACTACAGTTGTACGCTAAACAAACTATAGGCATGTTCACGTTCTATTATAAAAGAAAAAAGAAAATAAATTCTTTACCAAACTCAAATAAAACCACGACTTTTTGTCACTAGAAACCCAGATAAAGCTATCTGATCCAACACGTAACTGACTTCGCTATACTAAAGAAAACATGGCGACCGAGTTTGCTGCTAGTCGCCGCGAAGGGCGCTGTATCCAATGGGACAGCCTCTCTATGTATTCTATCTCGTTGATCTAGACAGAACAAACAAAAATATTAAAATTTATTTCACCTCCTACTTGAATGACACTTGACAAATTATCCATTACGAAGTCGCTAAATGGCAGCTTGTAAAATTAATCCAGAATTTTGTGTTTTAGGCCCGTATTCAGAATGAGCGCTAATGCTCTTGCTCAAAGCATTGTTGAGTACAAATTCAATAATAGGGAATTTGTATTCAACAATGGTTTTGAGCAAGAGCATTAGTGCTCATTCTGAATACGGGCGTTAGGATTTCGGACATGACAATTATACAAATTCACAATACTGTTCTCGGTTACAAATAGAGAATATAGTCTTAGAGCGAATCGTGTTCATGTGACGCTGGAAGTTCTTTATTAATAATAATGGATCAGATACGTTATCAATATTCTAACAATGTAAGTCGAAAATACAGGGTGAGCATAAAGACCTTCACTGATTAAGAAAACAACAATGCTAGATAGAAACATAAAGTTGTGGCTTGACATAGGCCCATTGTTAGAGGCCTTGCTTTGGCTCTGGTATGGTCTAATGCACAAGGTTTATTTGATCCTGCTTTTTTTTTTTATTAACTGAGCCCATTATTTTTCATCGAACGTGTACCTGGATATGTTGGAACTTAAAGTTGCACCTCAGTTGGACGAATTTCAGCCAGGTAAGCTGTTTCACAGTGCGATTTATTTGTTTGTCAGTTCAAATGCGAACTTTACAAACCAGTGGATCTGGAAGGATGGTCCATCACGTTCACCGTCCATTAATGGGGATATGCTAAGAACTAAGTGTTCGGGTGAGCACTTGATATTGAAATTTGAAGGCAAGAATAAGGGATATTAGAGAAAAACCTTTCATTGCTTAGAGGCATCAAACGGGGCACATGTTGAAATGCTCGAATAAAGTACGAAAAACTTTTTGAGTTGAGATAAAATTTGCATGTCTCTATCTAGCATAGGTGTTGTGTAACAAATGTTTGAAATCAGGGAAAGACTTTATGTCCACCCTGTACTTCGCCCCATCTTTAAAAACATCCATTGTCATTTTGAAGCTCAATAGCATTTAGAGTGTCCATTCGTTGACAATGGAAAACATTAGAGCAGGTGTAGCGAACATTGTCCGTTCTGAAAAGGGCGGAATTTTTCTTTCTTTTTGAATTGAATACATTTGTCATGTATTTTTCTAACGTTTTCCTGAAGTGTCGCCGCGAATTTATGAAATGAGGAAAATGAAAAAAAGGAATGCCTATGATTTTTCATTTTTAATTTACCTAATTGGAAGGGAATCGACCCATTAGAGCCGGTGCTGCTTCCACTGGAACCGATGGACGGGGAGGGAGGAAGAAGGCGTCATTTTCGCTTCTTTCTTTTTTTTTTCCCAATTCATTTTTCCTTTTTCTTTGTCTATCGATTTGAGGTGCACGCGTTTCCCTTCCGATCCGTTTTTCCATCCACCTTGCGCTAGAAGTCCTTCCACGTGGCGGGGCAGGTGCCTCCGTCCGAGTCAACCTCTTTCTTAGCTCCTGGAGACAGGTGTCGCTTCACCTGCACACGCTTGCGCGCACCCACTAAAAGATTGGGGTTGCCGGGAGGGAAAGGTAGGGGAGGGGGTAGGCAGGTACGTCGGGGATAGGAAAGGAAGACGTTAAATCCTGGCGAAGACGTCTATCCGCTATTTTTTTTAATCGGTGTAACAGTGCGCGTGTTTATTTATTTGTTTATTTTTTTGGGCGAGTCGTTCCTCTCTTCGCTAAAAAAAAAAAAAAGATTAATAGTTAAGTCGAACTTTTTCTTACGCAATTCACCGGATGTGACTGTTTTATGCGATTGCGAAGTGTGTGGCTAGTGTGAAGTGACTGATTCTTAGGTTCGACTCCGCTTTAGCCATCCATCCAACGTCGAATTTTCTTTCTCTTATATAAAAAATAAAAACTCTTTTAAAAAACAAACAAACAAACAAAACTATTCTAACCTTTACATAGCCAATATCAATACCGATTCGTCTCATTGATATTCGCAGCGAAACCTCCACCTGTGCGTCTTCTCCCCTGCCCCCCACCCGACCCGCCGTCCGCCCTGGAAGAGTCGTCGCAGTCGCCGCCGCCTCGAGCGAGTGCTCCGATGGACGCCACCACTTCGGCTGCCGCTGCCGCTGCTGCTGCTGCTGGTGAGTTCAAAGGTCAAACCGGCGAGAGGGTGGAAGCGAAGAAAAAAATGGCGCTCTTATTTTTTTATTATTATTGTTATTATTATTATTATTTCTTTTTTTGCTCGTGCTTCTCCTCTTCCGTCCAGTTAACGGCAGGAAAAGGAGGCCGGAAATGGACGGAGGAGGAGGAGGAGAGATAAATAGCGGAAACGGCGTAAAGAAGAAACGCCGAGAGACAGATTTTGCGGGGGTGGAAAACTTCATTATCAATTATTTTCATTTCTGATTTTATTGAGATCAAATAAAGATTGAATTAGATTTACATTTTTTTAAAACCTAAAAGTTTTAAAATCTCAGTTACAAATATGTTTTGTTTTAATTCCTCTATTTCGGCTTCGTCGTGATGGCCTATTATGCCAGTTCTTATCTGAAATCGAGCAAAAAAAGATCAGATGAAGTGCGCAAGAGAGTTACTTAAAATAAAATCCCTTCAGTTTCACTTTTATCTTCTTTTAGACATGGAAATAACCCCCTTTTATATGTCTCACAATGCATTCATGTCAACCTAGATACAAAAGCTGTTCGATATACATATATAGCTTTGCATCCAAGAATTTTGATTAATTATAACATGGAATAAAATGGAATAAATTAGCACTTACTTCGTTTGACCTTATATGAATAGGAGATTCCCTCTCAACTTCTCTTTCTGTATTTAATGATAACACGCTAGTAAAGAAAAAAGGTGTCCGCAAAGTCTGTTTACCCTAAATATTCCTCCGAGTAGTTAAAGAGACAGGGTTGGCAGTTTCTTTCATAATAAAGAAACTTTTTCCACATTCTTGTATGTGTGTACCATTTGTTGAACGAAAGGAGATTATGGAGATGGTGGTAGGGATTTTCCTTGCTCCTCTAACATCGCTTTAATTAAAATTAAAATTCCCACGGTGTCACTTAAATACCCGTACGATTAAAATTCGAGCTTATAAGTAGCCTCATAATACTTTTGTGCATGTATGGTTTAACAGCATTGTCTTCTACGGCAAACAGCTCGACACTGTCATCGAAAGGAATTCAGTTCAACGAAAACTCAGCGCCAAAAACGAAAACACTCACGCTTTATAGACATTTTAAGGACGAAGTTCGTTATTTTCTTTAATGGGAAACAATGTCATTTGACAGGTTTAAAAATGGTTTTTTACTTGAATTTTCAGTAGAATTTTCGTTATTGTGACTGCGCACAACGAACTCGAGCTTGATGAACCAAGCTCAATTGTACAGGATTATTCAAAAAAGATGGTGCGAAAGTAAAGCTGATTTGTTTTTTATTGAACTGACATAAAAGATCATATTGATATGAAAAGTAGAAGAACTTCATAAGTTTCATATGAACATTACAAGTGTTGGATATGCACACCCTAGGTGACATGGTAGATGAACAGTAGTTTCTTCCCAGACGCGTCCTAACATACCCTCGCTTATCAGCTCCACTGCACAAGAGATGTATTCCTCCAAATCGTCCAATTGTTGGGGTAATGGGGAAATATTTCAGGTATCCCCTTAAAAAGAATTCTCAGAATTCTAAAATCAGGTGATCGCGGAGGTCAGAGCAGAATCGGCAAATCGCGATTCCGGGCACGGTCGATCAAGCGTCTTGGTAAGGGGCATTCAGATGGCCAAAGACCTACATGAAACTTGTGAAGTTATTCTATTATTTCATATCAATATGGTTTTTGTATGTCAGTTCAATAAAAAAAACACATCAGCTTTATTTTTGCACAATCCTTTTTGAATAATCCTGTATTTAAGTTATATTTTGAGAAACAAGAAGAAGCGTGCTGATTTAGAAGAGCCAAACACTTTAAAATTAATTTGTATTCATTCTTGAAGAGGCCTTGGGCAATTTGTCCATTGCGGATAAAGATCGCTAAACTGGCAGTGAAGGACTCGGGTGATCATTTCATGAACTAATTGAGGCTGTACCGTTTTTTCTGGACATGGATTCTTCTTGTGTGAAGAGATTTCCAACATGAACCAATATCTGAAGTGGTATATGAATGAAGTGACAAGAGAATTCTTTCAGTTCTATGACTATTCAATCCACTCACTGTTTTCATGAATCTTTTTTCCACACGCGAGCCTAAAATTGCTCTGAATCTACACATCCAAATTTGTTTCAATGTGTTTGGCATTCACATTCTTCATACATATTCCAAGCCATATTCACTTTATCCAAACCAATTCAACTTTTCTATTCCTCTTTAATCCAAATTTAACCTGAATCAGCCGCTGATGAAGAGGACAGGGTCTTCGAAATGTACATCCGTGGCTCCAGATTAAAAACTCATTTGTGGAATTGGGGTTTCTGTCTTTATTTTGTTTGTTCCTACTGAGGCCTTTGCTTGATCTTCTAAGCTTGTTAGTAAAGGGACAAACACAAACATCCATGCCCTCAGCAGGATTCGAACCCGCGATTCACGGATTTCAAGAGCGACAAGACTTACGCCTTAGCGCTCTCGGTCAGCTCGCCAGTTCGCTTTATACAATGGATATAAATAATTAATTCTTCAAAAAAACTAAAAAGTATGTTCATTAAAGTGATATGCAACAAACTACGTAGAGCTACATCTTAACATGAATTTTTTAAATTGTAAACAGACTTCGTGGACACCTTATATATCAACATATACACGCGAGCTACATTCAAGTTCTTAGGTCTCCTAATTTATTTTGAAAAAAGTACTGACCGTATAAAAACGAAGCTGTCATCACTTCAATTGTGAAAGTATGTGTACGCTAGAGGGTGACGATGAAAATCGTTGATGCAAGAGAAGAAGTTTCCTGTTTATCGGGCGGCCCTCATTCAGAAGTTTCTTAGCAATAACAACTTTGAATGGTTTCTCATGCTCCATACTCACCTGACCTCCCATCTAGCGATTTGTGGCTTTTTCCAACGCTCTGCTATTGCACGAGTAATTTTTCAGTGGACAAAACAGACTCCTAAAGAAGCGTTAGCGGTCTCAGCGTTGTGAAAAAGGTTTACGGGTAGACGGCGACTATATTAAGAAGTGATGGTATTTTCAGCTTTCTAGGATCAGTACATTTTCAAAATGAATTAGGAGACCTTAGAAATGAAATGCGCCTTGTACGTCTGGAGACTTTCAATAGATATAGTGACTGAAAACAGCAATCTCAAGTGTTGAGGAGAAGCAATCCTAAAGGAATTTTTACATTTTTATATTTTATTAATGATTTGCTAGCGTATTTTCTTATCAGTTTTAAGTGCTCCTAATACAGTTTAGTGCGCAATAAATAAATGCTCCTTTATGTCGTATATATTTACTCTTCTATATAAATTCAATTTTTTTTTTCAAATACATAGTTTGAAATATATCTTCTGAATAGGCATTAGCTCGATATACGTTGTTTCGAAGATTCTAACTACAATGTAATCGAAGATCTGCACTAAGAATTTGTGCTTCTATTAGAGATGCGATTTACATTTGTTGACTCGCATTGTAAGCTCTTTGAGCAATATGGTATCAATAACGCCCCGTATTGATTGAACAGATGATTGATTGTCAATTGATCTTCGAGATCTGCGTGATCAGATGTAATAGACTGTTGGACATAAGTCTCCTTAATTGGTGTGTAACGGTAACCACGAATAAAGTCGCTCTCTTCTCCTAAATATTTTGTCTCCCAGTTGCATTTTTTGTTACCTGTACTGGTATAAAGAGGGTCTCGTGACACTGCTGAAGAAAAGGAAAAGAGAGACAAGACAAGAGAGGGGAGAGAGTGTTGTAAAGAAGGGTGGGGGGGTATAGATTACGAACGGATGATCACGAAATAATGACGGTTGTGGTTGCGGCTTGCTGCCCAGGGCCACGCGCGCACCCGCCGCTCTTCTTTCCCTCCCCTCCGCGTCCGTCCGTCCCCCTCCCCGAGCCAATGAGCGGCCACTGAGTGGTTCAGTGAAAGCAGCTCAGTCGCGTGCTCGCATCCGTAGGTCAAAGCCGAATGACGACCGGTCTGCTCTCTTTCTCAGGCGCCGCCATGAGCCACCACCACCATCACCATCAGCTGAGGGAACTCTACGTCGGCGGAGGAGGAGGAGGAGGCGGCGGAGGTGGCGTGAGCGGACGGACGCACCACCTCCACCCGTCCGAGCTGACCCCTCAGTCGCAGCCCCGGCTCCTCGACCTCAGTCCCTACGCCGTACGACCGTATGACTTGGCTCGCCACCTCCTGTCCCAGCAGGGAACCATGAGCAAGATCCTCGGTGAGTGTTTGGCCTTACTTTCTCTATTCTGCCGATTCTTTAAATGCCATCATGGTCTTTTCTTCTTTTGCGTGATCTTGTTAAGTACAACGTTCTTCTTTGTGTTGTAATATCGAAATTGACAAATTGTATATTATAACACATTTTTTATATGAAATACTTGACGGATGCTGGAGTATCTAAGCTGGTCACTGATTAAGTCGACGCATTTAAACTAACCAGATCACGCAACTCGAAAAAAAATTGCGTTCCTCTCTAAATAGAATAAAAAAGGAAGAATAATGGCAGGACTTTCTTGATTTTTTTTCTTCTTCATTTTAAAGTATTTTTTCCCAGGCTCTGCTTGATGATGGTCCTTGTTTGTCATTTTTTTTTCATTCCTAATATCAGGGCGTTATTACGAGGCTGGAGCCCTGAGGCCCCCCGGGATCATCGGCGGGAGCAAACCCAAGGTGGCCACGCCGGTCGTTGTTGCCAAAATCGAACAATACAAGCGGGAGAATCCGACCATCTTCGCCTGGGAGATTCGGGAACGACTCATTTCTGAAGGTATGCATACATTTAAGAAACTAACCCAACAATCTGTTTTTGTCATCACCTTCCCTCCTTTTAGCTTTCCAAAGAGAAATCCTTTTCATTTAACACGTTTCCCTTTCCAACCTGCTACTAACTCTCTTTTGCTCTCAAAGTGACATCTTATAAAAAATATATAAACAACGTGGTGGTTTGAGGCCCAGTTCTCGCCGTTCGTCGCCGGGAGTCACCGGGAAGCGATTGCCTGCGGACGAGTCTCTCGGTAGGTGGTGACTCACTTAAACTTAGTGCCATTCCCGGAATAATCATTGAAACGTCGTTAACAAGAGCAAAGGGCGCGGAACCATACAATTACGCATCCGAATGCACCAAATCAGTGCCTGCACCTCATTATATTAATTCTAACTCCACCTTCTACATGTGCGCTAACATTTTTAACTATAGCTATGGTTCCGCGCTGGAAAAATTAACTGGAATCTATAATAAAATATTTATATATATTTAATCTATAAAATAATTCAGCAATTCCAAAATGTATCATTTTTATTTTTTAGGTGTTTGTAGTAACAACACAGCGCCCAGCGTCAGCTCCATCAACCGCATTCTCCGTAACCGAGCAGCCGAGCGAGCGGCCGCCGAATTCGCCAGAGCCGCCGGCTACGGCATCTACCACCCGTACGCTTTTCCATGGGCGGCCGCGGCAGCCGCTCACCTTTGGCCGCCTTTCTCCGCACCGAACGCCGCCGCTGCAGCTGCTGCTGCCGCCGCCGCCTCGACCCCGACGCCTCCTTCGCCTCTGCCTCTCCATCCGACGACCACTACAACCGGTGTGCCGACTAGCGCGGCGGAAGGGAGCGCCCTCAACCTAGGACATCTCAGCGATCATCGAAGAACAGGTGAAAAACAAAGTTTAAAAAAATTCTTTTTTTTTTTTCACAGTCCTCCTAGCTCACATTCCAGTGGATAAGGGTCGTTCAGGAATGACGTAGCGGGGATGTATGTTAACCTTGTTCTCATTTACGTGCAACGGCGTTATTCGAATAACGTTTCTGAAATTTATTATTTCATTATAGTCCAATAAGCTATTCAAAAATAAATTATGGACGATTACTACGTTGTAGTTCCAAATGTAATTGATGGTCACATTGTTAGCATATCTAACGTGGTTTATGTAACAGGTATCACAGTTTATTGCAGAGGCAGCTGATTCTAATCGTTGATAGAATTATAGGGAAATAAACTATTTAATAAAGAACTCACTATCATAGGGGGCGAGATTTTGTAGACTATTTCTGACTAGTCTTAATCAGAGGTAGTCGACCACTGCAAACCCAAATGCGGAATAGTTCCTTCAGTTGGGCTCTTCAAGGGTGGTAATAGAGTCGTATTTAGGTAATGGAGAAAGCAACCCGTATGATGTTTTTATAATAAAATTATCTAAATTTATTAGAAATAATTATAGAAGGTCCTCGATATACGCCATTTCGTATCGCTGATTAATGAGCGACGGTAGAGTCGATATCCATTGATATATTCGCAGTTAAGTCGCTCGACCAGGAGCATATATGCTCTCATTTTCCTTGTAAGTGCAAGCTCTATATAATATGTATCAAAACAAAATAATTATCATGCAGTGCTCTATAATCATAAGAATACAATGACATATTGTTAAATCGAATCAATCAGCTATACTGTACAATAAAATAAATATTTCCTGTTTACGTGCCTATATAAATTCGATTTTCAGTTGGCCTTGAACGTGTCCCCTACATAATACTTTGGTTCAATGGGAACTTGATGTCCGGTAGAAATCGTTTCGTTATAAGTCGTGCACGACAACGTATAGCGAGTATATCCCTTACATTCAGTTTATTTCAAAAACAAAGTATGCTGTAACTCAGTAGTATTCCTCTTGCAGTTATCATAATTTAAACGGACGAGTTAAAAGTACATGTTTAATAAATCTGCATTACACTTCCGAGTTGCAGTGGGCTGCAACTGTAGTTTGTCGCAAAAATTTTCAAAATGAGTTAATCCATCCATAATTGTCGGATTGGCCTATCTACCACCCGCATAAAAATGTGAGGAGTTCAATAAAAAAATGACCCTTAACGTAGAATCCATAGACAATTAATTTACAAATCCCATTTTCTCAGAAAGTCGGTCATTGTGTTGCCAATTTTTTTTCGATTTTTTAATTTTTGAATTTAGATTCGGATCGAGCATCAAAAAGTAAGTAAAAGTTATAATAGACACACGTGTCCTCTCTATTCGGGAACTTGGCCCTTTTGGTCCTTCGAGCCGGATAATGGAACGATGGTGTTTAACTTTAAGCATCATTTTGGCCATGTTCCCGAATATATAGTACCTTTGTGTCTATTATATCTTTTACATATTTTTTGATGCTCTATCCGAATCTGAAGTCAAAATCAAAGAATTCGAAAAAAAAACTGGCAACAGAACGACGACTTCGAGAATACAGTGAACGATGCTATTAATTAACATCGTAATGGTAATGCAGTACCATGCATTCTAACCTGGTTAAGATGTGTCATTGTTGCAGCCCATGAGCGATATTAGTAACACAATGACATGATTGTTGCGTAGCCAACGAAAAAGATAGGCCCCGGCCAACACCACGTAAAGAGAAGGCCTTCACACAGAAATTTCATGCATTGTCATATCATCATACCTAGTCATAATTTAGGGCTTATTATTGGTAGAAATGCGATTACAGATGACTACGAGGCCAACGAGATGACTATATACTTATGATGTTTTAACAATGTATGACGTTTCCGCGCTCAGGCAACACCACCTATAGTGCCCGGCACGAAAGAAAAAGGAAACTGGCGCATGTGTAAATGAATGAAACTCGTTCAACCAATCAGAAACGGACAGGAATCAAGGCAATATTTACTACTGATGCCAGGTATCCAGTTTCTGATTGGTTGAACGAGTTTTATTCATTTACACATGTGCCAGTTTCCTTTTTCTTCGTGCCGGGCACCATAAGAAACAAAGCCTGATTACTGCGTCATCAAACCAGGGCTGACAATCCAACTTTCATTGTTCACAACAAACGAAAAAAACGCTGATTACATCGGGTGCTTTTTCGTTTGTTGAAAACAATGAAAGTTGACTTGTCAGCCCAGGTGTGATGACGCAGTGACCAGGCTTTGTTTTTTAGGTGGCGTTGGCTCAGGCCTTATCTTTAGATGGTGTTGCCCCGGCACTGAAAAGTTACCTGACCAAAATATGTTTAGCAACAATATAAACTTCATTGTTTCCATTTTGACAATCAGTATTTTTTCGTTTGTTGGAAACAATGAAGATTGGATTGTTGCTAGACTTATTTTGGTCAGATGACTTTTCAGTGCCGGGGCTTATCATTTTCGTTGGCCACGGATTGTTCATTATGACGGTGCACCGCCTTGTTATCGTTTCTTGGTACTTAGCTTTAATAGGAGGAACGACGTGTACTTGTAATTAGAGAACACTTATTTACCGTGTCACCAGTACCAAGATGCGTTGCATTTCAAAAGCGGAGATGCTTCCGTACAATTGGTGAATGACGTTTGTGAGCTTTTTAATTGTTCGCTCGCGACTTATGTATATTCTTTGACTCTTTAAAACAGACTCAGAAAGTGATGAAGCGACGAGCTCCGACGCGACGGACCGACCGAAATTCCGTCGCAACCGAACGACGTTCAACCAGGAGCAACTGGAAGTCCTGGAAGAAGAGTTCGAGAGGAGTCACTATCCGTGCGTGAGCACGCGTGAGCGCCTCGCAGCCAAGACGAACTTATCGGAAGCTCGGGTCCAGGTACGTTCACTTTTCATTGCCCCACATTCATTTCCTCCTCCTCTCCATTTTAAACCCCCACTTCCTACCTTCTCTCACTCTCTCGCTCTCTTTTCCTTTCTTCTTCATTTTCTTTTCTTTTTATTTGGTTTTCCGTATTTTCTCTTTTTTTTTCTTTCTAACTCTTTGTCTATCGATCAAATGCCAGTCACGGGGCAAGCGCAATGACTGTGACTCGTTGCAGGGCGCGACGCCTGCGCAGTGTGGGCACAGCGGTAATGATGTTCATTCGATGCAGGTGTGGTTTTCCAACAGACGGGCCAAGTGGCGACGACACCAGCGCATGAGCCTCCTCAAGCCCTTCGGAAGCAGCCCGTCGTCGACGGCAGCCGCTCTCACCGTGCAGGGATCATCGTCGTCCCCTCCACCGCCCCCACTCACTCCGGCCGGGACGCCATCCCCGTCGTCCACTCCGGCACCGCCCCCGAGGTTATGCATGGGAGGTGAGAACTCTGCCTTCACGCCGGCAAGGACATCGTCGCGGGCCCCTTCCACCCCGTCACTGTCGCCATCCTCGTCGTCCGCATCGCCTGCCTCATCCGTGTCGTCAGAAGCGCCGCAAGTCGACTGAACTTTCTCGAGAACTCGCCTCACCTTCACCATCTGAATATACAACACCGCGTTTTTCATCTTTTAAGTAAAGACATTCTTCTTTGTACATAATAAAATAAAAAAGAATTAAGGCGATAACAAACACACCTTTTTTAACATACAAAAAGGAAAGTTGGTTAAACGTTTTGTACATAGTCTGGTGTTTTCAATAAATGAATTGTTTTTTTTTTATATAAAAAAATAAAAAATACTATTTTCCTATTGTTCTTTAATTTAATAGAATTTAAATTTTCATTTATTTCTTTTTAATAATAATAATAATAATAATAATAATAATAATAATAATAATAATATGCTTAATCCGATTGACGGCCGGAGCTACAGACGATGAGCGATCAACGTGAAAGTGATTGGAGAACTGGGATTCTGGACAAATAAGCCAAATCGTTTAATCTCTACGATTACGTGTCAGAATTCATTAATATAACTTATTAGGAAACTTTATTGTTATTTGATAATGTTATATTCCTTTCCTCCTCTCATTATCACGTATAAATGCGTTCCTCCCCTAGCTAAGCTGCTGTTTAAAATATTAAACTTTAAGCAACGTGTGTATTGATTAAATGACGACAGAGATGCAAATAAGATTTATCCTACGTTTAATCATTTCTTAAAATTACACGCACTGTTACGTTTGTAATAATGACCCCAATGCCTTAGAATTAATAACTTCTTTTATAGACCTACCAAAGCCTACATGAATTAAGGGGCTTAGCTCAATATATTAACAAGAAATTAATAGGAAAGTGACGGGAGCCCTGACTACCAGGAAATTGACCTCTTTTTAAGAAGTGGGGGTAAGAATATGCGGGTAAAAATGGGGGTTAAAAGTGGCAGATCAAAGGGTAAAAAGAACTCTTATTTTTAATTCTCTTTATCTAGTTTCATCCTTTTATCTCAACTTTATAATCAAAAAATTCATTTTTTAAAACGTAGTATTTATAAAATGGAAAAGAATTCTTACTTGTTTCGTTTCTCATAATTTCCGATCGAATGATGTATCACATGGCATGTGTTGCCATTCGAAAAACGTTAATAGTTTCTAAAGACCACGTGAACGCTACAAACTCACAACTCCGGCCCAAACTTCATTGTTATAAATATCGCCTATAGGAATTTTCATATCAAGTTTCACTCCTTTACTTCTATAGCCATGGTTCCCAATCTGGTGGTTGCCAAAGATTTTCTGGGAATCACCGAGATTCATTTTATTTGCATTTATTTTCTACGATAGATTTTTTAATATCGTGAGACCAACATGTTAAAAAGTGCCTCGGGGGGTGTGGGGGTCGCAAATTAATTAACTTTAGAAAAGGTGGTCACGATTCGAAAAAGGTTAGGAACCCATAGTATATCGATCAGACGGACCCAGTGGGTAATGAAGTCATACTAAATAGTGTAGCAGGACATAATCACAGCGACATACGTTCCAAATTTCAACCTTCTAAGTCATGAATGTTGCAAATATGAAGGGGACAGATGGACATGGTAAGCTAAATAAAAACTCCATTCTTCTGCTACTTACAAGAAATTCCCCCCCCCCCCCCCCCCCTGAGGAGGGTATAGTAAAGTAGCGGAACCTTGAGTTCATCTACATTTAACCCCCACTTTTTTTTTAAATCAAAAATTAATTTTCTCAAATGTAATATTTAGAAAATGAAAAGAACTCTTATCTTCTTTTGTTTCTCGTCATTTCCTATCGAATGATATGCCATATGTTGCCATTTAAAAACGTTAATAGTTCTAAAGACCACGTGACTGATATTCCTATAATCCCACTGGGACAATTTGGCCCAAACTTCATAGTATATATAATGTGATCTTGCCTAGAGGAATTTACTTACCGAATTTCAATCCTTTATCGAATACCACCTAGGCAGGTGTTTTTCTCTAATTCCCAACCCCAGAACTCCAAACTCGGTGGGTCAAACAAACCTGCTTGCTACATTTTTAATTTCAACCTTTTATGTCCAAAAATATAGAAAATATGAAAGGCGCAGACGGACATTATAAAATCATTTTCGCTACTTAATAATCCAAAGCACGACAATAGCATGTTGCAAGCAGCGACGGTATATCATGTACTCGTATTTTGAGAATCGTGAGCATCCAAATCCTTATCGAGTGAAACGAAGTTGTCGGATAGAAAGAAGAGTTGCAGATATTTGCTACCATTTCGCTTCCTGCTCATTACCGTTTAAAACGACAGGTGAAGTTTAAATAGGATGTCTCCATAATCAGGGGTCGAATTGTTACTTCGTCCAGTCTGGAAGATGATTTATATGATAACATACTGGCTCACGAAACGTTAATGTTAATGTCAACTAATGAGGTAGGGGATGTTTCAGAATATTAAATTTATTTATTTATTTATTTATTGCAAAAAAACATTCAGTTGGAATAAAAAGACTGAACAGAATTTGATAGAAAACGAACAAAAGAATAAAACCAATCAATCATTGAGTCTTAATATAAAAGTGATATAAATGAGAGTGAAAAGAAGTCAGTTTGATGAGTAGAGGTCAAGACTAGACGATGTATTTCTATAAATAACTCATTCCAACTATCTCGTTATTTATTTAATCAGGAAAGTGGATAATTTTACAGATTCCTATCTTCAGTAGTTCTACGAGAGTTGTTGATAAGTAAGGCAAACAGGTAAAGTGGTAAACATGTTCTTTTTATTTTTCAACATAGTCTTCATTTAGAGCTATACATTTGGTCCAGCGAGATTTCAATTTCTGAAAAGCGGCATTCGTCAAAATCTGCAAAATATTCGTTAACGGCGGTGAAGACGTCATTCGTTCGATCAGATTTTTCGCCCCACAGAGCCACATTTTTAGGCATGGAAAAACTTGGTTGTCTTTAAGACACCTTGAGACAGCATGGCTGTCCGGGTGTCTGCGATAGCCCAACTGGTAGAGGCGTCGGCCATGACAGCCGAGGTTCCTGGTTCGAACCCAGGTCGCCGAATTTTTCCTTCCATTTTTCGAAAGAAAATCTTTACCGGAAACCTAATAGTTCTTGCAGTTTTGATCTGTTGTCTTGGTGGAACAACAATATTTTTTATGGTAACTGCTACATTGCTTGCTTTAACATAATGTAGTTCGTGAGCTACATCTTGATTCTGGCTGAAATTTGGCACGAGCTCGTTTGAAGAATGCCACGTGCCAGCCAATATGTGAGAAAAAACATTTTGCTTCGAACTCCTAGAAATTTACCTTACTTATCAAAAGACCCTCGCATGATGATCTGACTAGCAAAATCGATTGGATGGTGAACATGACATAAGGATTAGTCTATGGGGTAACCATGTTGTAAATATACCAATACTCTCAATAAATGTTTGTTTGTTTGTTTGTTTGTTTTTAAAATTCTTAACGATCAGACAGAGGAATTTTAGGAGTCGACTAATACTTAAGCCTGAACCTGGAATACACCTGCGATAGACTCATGTGGTAATCAAATAATTCTTAGGCGAATATTAGGCACTATTCAATTAGAGCATTTGGAACAAATGATCAAAAATTTCAAATGCATAATACCGAATTAATTGGGAATCCTTGTTATCCATTAAAGTTCAGCGTTAATTGGTTTAAACTCGAGAATAATAATACAAAACAGCAACAACAACAACAACAAAAAGAAAATCGATATTTTTTTATTATCGAAGAGATCTTTATCCACTGGCAGACGAGCTCATCAATTGATAAAAGCGAACGCTCTGGGTAGCGACGTTTTTATTTCTGGCGCTTCAACATTGAAAGGCGCGACCTTCACACCTTTTGCCATTTCATTACGTCAGCAATCAATTGGAGAAAAATGATTTTCCCCCTTTTCTCTAACGACATTTAATCTTCTCAATTAATGATTCCATTCGGAACAAACATCTGCCTCCAGCAGAACAATACGGATGAACTCCACTCTTGCGTAAAAACTGCTCGGCCCCGTCTTTGTTTTGCAGAAATAATCTGGAGGGAGGGGTATATCCTTTTCAGTCATAAGGTTAATTTCGTTTCGTTTTATTCCTTAAGTAGTAAGTAGCACTGAGGGATCTCATAAGAAGAGTGAATTAACCACCCGAGGAAATTCGATCGGCCGTTTCGCGGGCCATTAATCCTTGCGTCTTGGCTACCCTCGCCTTCTCGTTTTTATTAATAATAAAAAGCGGCAGAAACAAGTGGAGGACTTCTCTAATGAATTACTTCTTCTGCTCCATGTTCATTTCCGTTCGTCCATTGTCTCCCCGTGCCCTCCAACTGTTTCGCACGGAGCGATGTCGACAGAGCTTCGTTCACTGATTGCATTCCGCTCCACGTTCATAAAAACGTCGGCGAGTGGCGGCGGCTATTTTAACGACCCGACAATAAAAATCGACGCGCTTTTGTTTAGAGTCTACTTTTTGAAACGACTCCCATGCGTATAAATTTAGGAAGGGAGGGAGGGAGGAAATCAAAAATCATTTCCGTTTACGCATGCGCATCATGCGTCACATCTCTACTAAGAAGCAAGCGAGGACTTACTAACGGAGAGATCAATCTGCTTTTCAAGTCTACCACCTGGCTTCGGCTTCTGAGATTACAAGTTCACCGTGCGTGATCTCTCGGGACATCATCAGATATCTGGACGATTTCATGTCACGATCCTGGCATGGTTACACGACACATATCGATCGATATTACATTTCCCTCTAGTCTAATTTTAAGATAATTAAATCAAGTCATGCACCGATTTATTTCCGAAGAATAGTGGGTCAACCAACTATTTTAATGACGACCAACTGAAAACAATCTTCAAAAAAAAATGCGCTAATTGGATGAAACTAAGTTGTAAGCTATAACCTAACCTCTTAACAAAAGCATACGAAGAAATGGAGTTTTGGTTACCCCCTGATAGCTGTGGAACATAAAAAGCGGTCTTAATGAATGAGACTGGATGACAACTCCCACTCTGAATGTTGTCATGCAGTCTTCTTAACTCGTGGCGTGCTCAGTGACAATGCGGAAAAGCTATCATCATTCTCTTAGAACTCATAACCCACTATACCGCTAAAACAGAGGACGTTGTTGTTATTTGTAAAGGCTGCCAAGAACAATGGATGAGTCATTCCACCATTGTTCTTTTCACGGCATGAAATCACTCTCGCATAGTGTTCTATGCTAGCCAGATGGTAACACTAAGGCAAATTCCAGTGAGGCACTATTTCTCGACACTGTCTCAAGTAGCGATTGACTTCTTGATAAATGGTTTACCAACTTCAATATGGAGATCCAAGAAGCCATTATGTCGGGGAGCTATATTTCTTGGGTCTATCCTTAACAAATATTTCTAAATTAATATGGGAGCAGGAACATGCAGGGCATTATCAGTCTTCTAAAAATGGCACTAAGAATAAGAAATTTAGTACAAACTGGCACTCTTGCTACCAAATGGATAAACCGAGAACAGATGGTCCAGTAGGTAAAAATAACCTACTAGGTTATAGGCAGGAGCATCAGGCGGCACCGTAAGGGGGCGACATAAGCATAAGGGGAGGGGGGGCATTCGGAGGCATTTCCATAGACTTGCATCATACTGAAAAAATCGACCACACGCCCTTGTATAAAACTAAATCTACCTCATTCATGTTTAGTAATACAAAATCTTGAGACCATGAATATGATTTATTAATTTGAGAAGAAAAATGCACCGATTTTTATATTTTGATAGAAAGAGAACGTCAGGTTTGCTCAAAAGTATACAAGCGCCATTTCTTTTGCCACTTCAAAAAGCTTTGGAATTTCATGGATAGATGGGGCAGCTATCACTCTGACGTCATGTGTCGCTCCTCTACATGTTTTATAATATCTCTTGTAGCAAAGATTTCAAATAAAAATAGTTGTTCAGACTACAATGGTCAGGTGACTTTTCAGTGCCGTGTGTATCGTGTGTTTTAAGCCGGCGACAACAATGCTTAAAAGGACGTAATCATCATCAACTTTCGTATTAATGAAGTTGTACCCTTAGAACACGTTCCAGTGAACCGAATTGAATAAAATTTTCCTTTAACATGCATGGAGTACGAGTATGTATATCAAATTTCAGTTCTCTAGCTTGTCGGGAAGTTGGTTTAATATTGATTGCAAGATTGTATCATACTTGTTGGCCAGTTAATTGAAAGTGTGGAATAAGGTTCCTCAAGCATAAGATTAGATTAGGCGGGGCTAAGATTCCTCTCGGTAAGACCTAATCACGGATTTTGGACCACATTTTCTCATTAAGATCGGAATATGGAGACCTCGTCTGAGTCTCTAAATGGGCAAAATTTTCTATTTCGAAACAAAGATATGGACAAGCCAATGTAGGATAAATAACCTCAATCAAACCGAAATTTTCAAATACAGGGTGTACACAAAAGAATATCGCAGTTTGAACAATTTTTAATTTCTTATTGTGGTAGGGTATGAGAGCAAATATTATTTATTACCTTAGATATATAAAGAACTGTCCAACTTATACTCCAAATGTTCAAAGTAATGGGGACCCTGATGTCATGGTAAACATTCATTCAGTAGTCTATTATCTCTCATATCCGACTGACTGTTTGCAGCAATCCGGTGCCGCAATTCAGGCAGATCGGTCGTTAAGGTGGCAAATGAAGAAATCGCATGGGGAACTACAAGTTCGAAACAGAATTTAAGTTATAAATCATATACCCCATCGCTACAAGAACTAATGTTCATCTGCGATATTCTTTCGTGTATAGCTACTTAATGCTTCGCTACTTTCCTATACTTTCCTTGCAGAAGTTTATTAGGGGATGGGCAAGAATTGGGTATTAAACATCAAACAGAAGAGGTCTGAAAATTGAATCATGGCGGGAGGAAAGCGAATTCGTGTCATTTTTATTGATAAAAGCATGTCAGTCATTAAATCAAGTTTTTGTGTCCTCAGTTGATTGTCTTAATTTCTAACGAAGTTTGGTTCGAATCGCTCCAGTACGTTTGTTGTTATATCAGTTGGAGAAGAATAAATTTTTCCTTTCAATCCCACTCGAAAACAACTTTCGTTTTAAGCCAGAATTCTAAGCAGCTGTTACATGGGGTTGACTAATATAAACACCCATGTGAAAATGCGCCGTAATTTATCCTTGCAATACAGCCATACCATATAGAACAGAAGTGTGCCACCTTGTAGCCGTGAAGCAGCAGTACGGGTTGAACTTTCTGTTAGCAGTCAAACGACTTTATATTCAATCTCTCAAACGTTCAAAGAAGTATGATCATTGGAGATCAGTGACGAAAATGGCCAACTTTGTGAGTGTTGTTAGGAGCACTGTATCAACCGTATCTATTGTATGTCAGCCTACACAAAACAGAACAGACGTCATCTTCGAAACAGAACAGTGGGCAGATGTCAAAACTCACCGACAACGATAGACTGGTGTTGATGCGCATTGTGGCATGAAAGCGCAAGACAACAATAGCCAGATAACCTTCAAGGACACGCATTTGCAGCCTCCCATGTCAACTAAAATTATTCAACGGGAACTGCATGCTGCGAACATTCTTGGCAGAGCAGCTGTTCCAAAAACTACTGATGACACAGCGTAATGTTTGAAGCGACGACAATGGTGCAGAGAGCACAGAGACTGAATAGAATGGCAGTGGGAATATGTTCTGACGAATCTGCCCTTTATGTTATTCGGACCAATGAAGCTTCTCATATTGATTGCCTCTTCCTACTGTGAGGCTTGGAGGAGTATCTGTAATAGTGCGGCGTGCGGTACCTACGCGTAGTCCTGCATGGGAAGATTACGAAACAGAAGTTCAGCATTTTGGGTAGTCATGGTTATGGCACAAGAAATGAAAGAGGAAACAAACTGGTGGAATTTGCAGAGTACGAACAACTGTACATCAAGAATTCATTTTTCAAGAAGAAACCCCAGCGTAAATGGACTTGGAAAAGCCCAAATGGAGCAACTAGTGAAATAGATTACATTCTGGCAAATAGGAAGCACTTGATCCAAGACTGCACTGTTCTCAACAACTTCAACACAGGAAGCGACCACAAATGGTAAGATGCAAGCTTGTTCTAACACGAAAACAGAAAGACGAAAGCTTTTCAGAAACACAAAGAAGATCATCAACATTGCACGCCTGCAAGAACGCAGAAAGGAATTCTGAAATCGCTTTGAAATCTTACAGAAAGATGACATCACAGATATTAACAGGACACTAACTAAACACTTAAAAGAAGCAGCGGAAGTAGTAGCTGGAGAACAAGTTCCCAAACCACAGACGAAACTCACAGAAGAAACGAGGAAATTAATGAAGAAACGAAGAGAAATGAAGACAAAAAGAGTAGATACAAGATCAGTAATAGAATATGCGGAGTTTTGCAGGACAGTATGGAAACACATCACAGAAGATGTTCGGAAGTTCAACTGCAATCTTGTCAAAAAGGCAGTTGAAGATAACAAGAGTTTGAAAACTGCGAAGAGAAAGCTCTGCATTGGAAGAAGAGGAATGTTTGCACTCAAGAGAGCAAATGGCACAACCACGAAGAATGGAAGTGAAATCATCGAAATTGTGGAGGACTTCTACAATAAAATTTACAAATGTGAAGATGATAATGACGTAAGAAGAGCAGACCAACTGAAAGGAAAAGATGAAGTGCCACCGGTTATGGAAGGCGAAGTTGACAAGGCTATTAAATCCATGAAGAAAGGAAAGTCCCCCGGAGAAGATGGAATTACAATTGACCTGATTAAGGAAGCAGGAGAAGAATTCAACAAGTTACTGGCAAGTTTTTTCACGAAATGGTTTAAGATGTCAGACGTACCAGATGATTGGAATAATGCAATGATGGTTCTATTTTTTAAAAAAGGAGACCGAGAAAATATCCACAACTATCGCCCTATCAGCCTTTTGTCAGTTGTTTATAAGATCTTCAGTAAAGTCCTGACAAACAGACTTGATTCAGCACTAGACTCAGCACAACCAAGAGAACAAGCGGGCTTTCGAAGTGGATATAGCACGGCCGACCACATTCAAGTTATTAGAGAACTTATCGAACGCCACAACGAATATGAAGTGCCACTTTGCTTTGCCTTCATCGATTTTGAGAAAGCTTTCGACTCGGTGTTCACACATGCTGTAGTGAAAGCTCTGGAAAGAATGGGAATAGCCGGAAGCTATATTAGTATTCTTCAGAAGATATTTAGTAAAGCGACTGCTACCATTCGTTTGGATAAAGAAAAAGCAAGGACCAACGTTAGAAAAGGAGTAAGACAAGGAGACGCCATCTCACCAAAACTCTTCACAGCAGTTTTGGAGGAAGTCTTCAAGGAACTGAACTGGTCAAAAAAGGACTTAAAATAAACGGTGAATTCCTTAACCACCTTCGTTTTGCTGATGACATCGTTCTCACCAGTAATAGTCCTTCTGAATTGGAGGAAATGTTACAAGAACTAGCAGAGGCTAGCCGGCGTGTAGGACTATAACTGAACACACAGAAGACAAACGTTATGTTCAATGCATTTGCTCCAAAACAGAAGGTCATGGCAGGCAGCATTGTGATTGAAGAAGTACAGAGCTACATTTACCTGGGACAAGAAATCACCATGGATGGCAACATTCTGAATGAAGTTAACAGACGAATTAGAACAGCATGGAGTGCTTTTGGCAAGAATAACATTATCTTGAAGAGCAACATGCCAATTAGCTTGAAACGAAAATTTTTCAACCAGTGTGTTTTACCAGCACTCACCTACAGAGCTGAAACATGGACTTTATCAAGGAGGACAACACAAAGACTACAGACAACACAGAGAAACATGGAAAGATGTATGCTGGGAATTACAAGAAGAGATCGAAAATGCAACAGCTGGATAAGAAGCCAAACGAAGGTGATTGACGTCATCGAACGGATCAAACGTTCTAAATGGCAATGGGCTGGTCACATTGCTAGAAGACAAGACATGAGATGGACCACAGTCATTCTGGATTGGTACCCTCGAAACTTTAAACGCCCAAGAGGACGACCCCATGCAAGGTGGCTCGACGAAATAAGGAAGGTGGCTAGTGTCAACTGGAAATCCAAAGCTTCAAACAGAGAAGAATGTTTGAGAAGACCTTCATCCAGCAGTGGATTGCAAAGGGTTGACCGTGATGATGATGATGATGATGCTTCAGATTATTATTCCCTAGCGAACGACCTGTTTTCCAGGAAGAACAACGCATCCATTCACGCGGCTAAAAGCGTTCAAGTACGATTCAACGAGCACAAGGATGAAATGAGCATCTTGTCTGCCCTCCTCAGTCCTCTAATCTTAATTAACATCATTGAAGCCTTTGTGGTGTATTTTGGAGGAAGGGGTGCATAATACATTTCCATTTTCAACCCAAACTAGAGACTGCTCTGCATAAGAAACGGTATTGCCTTGAACATCCCACATCGGATACATGTTGTTATTCAGGCTAAAAGTGGGCCAACTCCCTACTAATAAAGACTTTGTGATTGGAAGAATCGTGAGTCAAATGTTATATGTAGATAGCGTTGGTCATACATGTGATGTCCCATCTAAACAGCTTTGCTTGCATAAATGGTATACATTTTATATTACATACTTTGAGTACACACTTGAAAATTATTGGGTGCACATGCCATCATCAATGGCGGACTGGCTTGGGGACTCTATATTATAACAGTTCCCTTAGACTCAGTCCACTAATAGTTATCATTATAAAAAAGTTGTTCTATTTTTTCATAAAGCAGTTTTAGATTGTTATAGGTGAAACAATCGTTTCCGGGCAGCCGTCCATTAACTTCGACCAGAGGCTTTTGCCATTTTATGGGTGAAGCGGAACCTGTTCGTGTGGAACCAACTTTAATTAATATTTTTGGCTTACATTATTCAGATTGAAATGATATTCAAATCAAGTGACCTTGAAAATAGAGTTCCCTATTTATGGGGTAAATAACTTCCTCGCCCAAGCAATTTGCCCTTTTAACATTTTAGGTGATTTAAACGGCTGCTGTGCTGTTGTTTTGGCAAATTTTTCGTTTCATCGCCCGATGCCGAGAGCATAACTTCCTCTCTTCGCCGTCCTTCTCCGTCAATCGACCGATCGATCGATCGATTTCGCTGCCGAACCATAGAACCGGCGCTTCGCTCGTTTTGACGGTGACGCCACAGTCACACTTAACCGTTCAGTCCCTCAAACGGAACACGAGCGCCTTTTTATCAAAATCCGTCCGATCGATAAGCTATTGCACATTTCCATGGTAACGCGACGTCAGAGATAACTTGCAAAAAAGGAGGCACGTGATTCGGTTAAATGGCGTCGTCCGAAAAGACTCGCCCGGCGGAGATGAAGAGACCCCGGTCGGCTAAGGGAGGACGCCGTCCGTTGCTTCATCCCGTCCCACCCCCGCAGCACACGGCCAACGGTGGCGGCGACGACGACAACGACTTCCGCCCCCGTGCGAGGCTCGGAACGGAAGACGAGGGCAACCTTGCACGCAACGACACCGGCAGAGGAACCGTGCTCAGCGCCCCGGCCGTCTTCCAGGGCGACTTCGAGAGTGTCGTGCGGAGCAGCGGAGAGAGGGTCCTCCTGCGACTGAGGGACCGGCAGCGAGAGGTCGCATGCTCGTACTCTTCCAGTCGGCTACTATCGGCGCCGCCCGACTTCCCTTCCCCTGCTCTGCCGCCTCCGAACCACCGACTCCGGCCCCTCGATCCACCACCTTCGCGCTCGCTCGACTGAAGCCGGAGGACCAAAGCTGAAGGTTAAAGGTGCGTTACTCCCCGCTTTCTTTCATAAGCTTAGCAAGTAAGGTGTCGCCTGTAGCGTCGTACAATTCCAAACTTTTATTTTTTTTCATTTTTACCTCTCCCGAAATTTCTTTATCGGTAGTCCTGGACTTATCCGAGTTAACGACAATACCGCATTTGTATCCGCACGTTGTTGTTGTTTATATTTCTTATCTTCTGTGCTATGTACTCCATACGGTTTTGCGACGCATAATTTGCTGTTATCATTCTCACATGTTCACTCGCAGATGGTCTACTATAATGAAATTATGTCGGCAGTCGTAACGAATAGGAGGGCTGGGCAATTTTCACCTCTAGCACTACATCAACTTCATAGTGCGCCTCTTATTCGGCGTTTTGGGCTATCAGAAGTAGAGTTGTTCAAGTTTCTGTAACCGTACCATGTGCGCTGTTTAATAATAAGTCGAGCAAAAGAGATCGGAGTTGTAACGAAAGTTATAATCTAAGAAAGAAGGCGAGGAAGGCTATATGGATATAAAGGTCATTAAGGACGTTGACAATGGAAAGTCGGCGAAATGACACTCTCGAACAATGACAATGAAAACTAATGAGACATTCGGTTTACCTGTGTTCCAGCCTCTATTCTTAGAAGGGAACGTTTCAATCGGGTAAGCGCGTTGTAAAACTGGGACCTATTGTGTTCGATAGAGCATAAAACAAAGATGAGTATGCGCAAAATTTTACATTCAATGAGCCATAGGCCACGGAGATTTCAAAAACTGAAGTTTCTGACATATGTCGCTGATGCCTTGAAGATGTGCTGATTGCTGGGATCTTAACCAGTCTTTACTGCGACAGCCCACATTGAATTCTGTCTCCTCGCCTTCTTACTTCCCATCTTTAATTTGTCGATGTAAATCTACAAAACTGACCAACTCTTCTCTTCAATGCTTGAACAATGACGAATTTCAATCAGGGGCAACCGCGTCGATTGCGTTTTCGGCTGAAAAAGTATTGGAGCCTCGTTATTTCCGTCTTTTTCTCTAGGCTGATTTTGTCCGAATATGCATAATATCCTCTGCAAAGTTTCAGCTTGGATATTTTAACTGGCGAGAAAGTTTTAAGAGGGGCTATTGCTCTCTTGGTTCTCCTCTTGAGTGGAGTGTGGGTTTTATTGATATCTAATGTTGTGTACTCCACTATTATAATTTCCTAACTTTTTGAAATTAAGTATTTCCTTTGCCTATGGTTCAGTGCATGTAAAATTATGCGTATACTCATCCTTTTCTGCAACTTGCTTACACGATTTGAAACGTTCCCTTGTTAACAGCTTTGCAGAATTAGCGTGTAAAAACAAATCATTTAACATTTAAAAATTTTCATAATCCCCTTATCGCGTGAATGTCAATGTTATGTAAATGACGTCAACAAACAGCGAAGCCGTTAAGCTCTTTAAAATGTTTCTTCCAATGTGTTTATAGTTCAATGATTAAACGCCTGTGTCCCATTTCTAAGCATTTAAAGCAGACACTGTTTTTTAGTTTATACGAAACATTTCTTTTGTTGATACAAATTTCACTTTGAAGAGGCGGCGCATTGGAGCTTCATTCCAGCCATGATCCTTTACATATAAGGATTCTGATTCCAACCTCGGAATTTTTTTTTTTTATAAACTGCGTACACCTTTCTAGTGTTCTAAAATCACAGTTTGCATGGGGTCCTCTCATTTCATTATTTTTTATGCTCTAGTCAACGCAAGGTGCATCGCGTGCACCGATCGAACTAGTTCGCTCACGCTTCTTTTTCATTTTCATTATTTTTTTCCTCCCTCTTCCCCCTTTCGCTCTTTCTCTCTGGTCGTTCTTCTTCTTCTTCTTCTTTTTCTTTTTCTCACTTGGAATTGTGATTTCAGTGGTGGAGGTCGCGAGATCATAATATCATGGAGTCAATCTCCTCCCCATTTCGTTTCAATCCATTTGCCCCGAGTGGCATTTATTAGGTCGCAGTTGCACCGAAGCGCGCTTCGTAATTAAGTGGCGCGCTTTCAATCCCCTCCCTCTCCATTGCTCGTGTCCCTCTCTTTCTCTCTCTCTCTTTTTCCTTCTCTTTTACCATCATCACCATCATCATCATCATCATGACCATCGAACGCCAGAGGGAGTCCCCTGCCTACATTAACTGTCATCGTCGAGACTTCGGCATTTCTTTCTCTGTTCTTCGCAGCCATTTTTATTTACATGATCGGGGAGGGCTACCACGTGCGTGCGTGCGTGTGTGAGGATGCGGGACATCGAGAGAAGTGGAAGCGTCTCTGTCAATCATCGTCATCGGAGACTGTTATTAATTTAATAACTGTTGCCACGGTGTTCGCTCTTCTTCTTCTTTAGCTCCTGTCCTCCGAATTCTTTTGCCTTCCACTTAAAAGAGAAAAAAAACGATCACAGATTCTTGAATGCTTTTTAAAGTAAAACTCAAACAAAAAAATAATAATATAATAAAAAAATACCTTCTTAAATTTCAACGTCTTTTTTTTAATCGTTTATCTTTTTTTTTTTTTCCTTCTCCTGTCTCCATTTTTCTTTACTCCAGATTCTTTTCGTCCATGGCCATTCGAGGAGTCCGTTGCGCATAATCCATCGGCCGCCGTCCGTCCATCACTTTCTTTTCAACTTGTCTTCTCTTTATGTGTGACGAATGCTCGATGGATCCAAAACCCGGTGAAGAGCGATTAACAAGAAAAACTGTCAGAAGCGACTTCCATTTAGGAATCCGATAGACATACGTTGTGAAAGTACTGGACGAGAATGTTCAATGCCAGTGTGACGTCATTCAACAGCTTCCAGAAAAATATTTTTGCTACGATCAATGAGAATAAAGAGGATATGTGAACATATGTAAACTTATGCAATATGTACTCGGGAGTGATAAACTTGACAGGAATATAAAGAGAAATAAACGCAATGGGAGCAATGAAGAAATGAAGCGATGTGATTGGTGATCTGAATCGTATAAACGCAATCTTTTTTATTTATTTTTATTTTTTTATTCTTATTAAGGATAAGTCAAACGGCTTTACACTATTCACAGAGTTACTCAAAATGATTCATTCCACTATATTTTTGAATTTAACAAATATAGAGTGAGGCATCACTATCAATATGTACTCGCCTTCGAAGTTCTCTATGTGATTTGCTCTAGTCACACGAGCAACGTCGAGACCAAAATCGAATAACAATTCCCACCCTTTCTCATAATCGCACCAACTGACTCCACCTCACTAACAGTAAAATTCTGAGTGCTCATCCAGCTGCGCCAAAGTGCCACTTTTTTTAAATTTTTACCTGGCTTTGAACTATGTGGCCCCATACAGACACGCCCGAGATTTACCTCCGTGACAAAAAAAAAAAAAAAAAAAAAAGCGGCCCCATTTAAGCTCGGCCCCCCAAGTACGTATAAAAAAGTCGCATGGTGACATGTATCACCAAGAGGCGAGCTGTAGAACACCAGTACATCAGATCTACTCCTGTAAGGTCGCCATTTTTACAAACGCTCCTTCATCTCGAGAACCAGTTGTTTCTGTTTCATTTGGTATTTGCCTAGTTCATAGGCAAGTGACAGCCCAAAACTAAGTCCTCATTGGAACTTGGATGAATCATTTTGAATAAACCTGTACATATAGACCCCTGCTAAGATTGCATTACAGTTTAACGTTTCATTTAAATCATTTTTACATCAAAATGGGCTATGATTCTTCGAATTAAAATGAATTATTAAATCATTTATAGGAAATCTCATTTATTAATTTACTTATGTACTACGTAACAAAATGCAAATATCCATTGAAAAAAAAATCAAACTCCCGTCAGCTATTTAATCATTTCTAACTGATAAATTAAATAGCCTACGATGTTTCCGTGAAGAGAAAAATTGCCTTCCTCTGCTCTCAGAATCGGTTCTCTGTCTTTCTCTGTCGAGTTTCTAAATGAACATTAAAAAAGCCATTCGATCTATTTTTTTTGCACTGCATCTATACATTTATCGATTTCTGTAAACTCTAACGAAATTAACTCTGTATTTTGACTCCACTTTTCTCCGTTGTAAGGGACTCAAACACGTTGTGGGATATCGATTGTTACTTGGAAAAAAAGATTACTTTTGAAAAGAAAACTTCAACGTGAATGCGTTCTATCTATGTATTTTTATGTATTCTGAGACCTAATCGTTTTGTATGTGTCACGGGTTAAATATCTTCTGCTGTGCAAGCGATTATCGGTTAACAAGACATTGGAAAAAATAACTGAAAATTCAGAAAAGAACAAACAGATGAAATAATGCTTCCATCCTCTTACAATGACGACTTCATATATCAATATTTTATAAAACAAGGTCGTAATTGCGGGTGTTTGATATTTTCCTTCGATCTAATGCTATTTCTTCCTCTCTTGTCTCCTGAATAAAGCCATCAATGTAAGAATTGGTTTGCAATAATGAATAAGCCTTGATCAGTTTTCTTTTTTATGTTTGTATCCTTAAGAAATTCTAACAAACCTAATTCACGGGTAAGTCTTGATCGTTTTTATGTCCGTCATGATAATAAATATATGTTTATTATATAAGGGTAGTTTCGTATTTTCAATAATGTTAAAAACATCATTACTGAATTCACGAAGTCGGTCCTTTTGTTGCCCGTTTTTTTCGATTTTTTTTTGATTTTTCACTTCAGACTCGGTTAGAGCATCAAAAAGTGAGTAAACGTTATAATAGGCACACATGTCCTATCTATTCGGGAACATGGCTAAAATGGTAGTTAAAGTTAATATGTTGGCTTGCGCTTTTAACATCTTTCTGACATTGCAGTACCACGCATTCTCAACTGGTTTTAATAGTGGATACAAAAAAATCCGTTCTCCCAGAGTGTGTTCGCCTAGCCAATTTTATTATAAATTTTTTTTCCTAACAGTTTTGATTTCGTATTATCGAAAATATTTGCATGGAAAACTATTTATACTAAATAATCAAAAGCCTCTTCATATAGATGTCTAAGACAATATAAATAAAAGCAAGGTTTAATGATTTCATTTTGTGATTCATACTGGTGCAGTATATATCACTCAACAGAGTTCCGTGAGTTCCAAAGTGGTACCATCGTAGAATGTCATCTATGCAACAAGTCTATACGCGAGATTTTTGTCATTCTGCAAATACTGTGAATGTAATGACATCATTATCAAGTTGAAATCTCAAAGCATAACGTCAATATAACCATCAAAGAATGATGTGGCGATGGTAACCTTCAGCTGAAAAAATTGCTACAGTTCTGAAATGCCACCTGAAGTATCACCATTCGCTGGGAACTGAGACACTAGATTTCTTTGGATGAGCTACTTCACATAAGCCCCACATCAACAGAAATATGCGAAGCGATGTTTAGAACAATGGAAACATCTTCTGGAGCGACGAATCTCGAGGACCAGATTAGGATCTGGCAGATTCCCGGAAAACGCTTTATGGCTGACTGCGTGATACTCACTGTGAAGTTCGGAGGAGGCAGTGTCATGGCATGGGGCTCATTTTCATAGTTTGGATTGGGCCAGCTTGTTCCAGCAGCAGAACTATGACGTCTGCAACATTTTAGATAAATCTGCACTGGCAACAGTTTGGGATTGGATAATTCTTGTACTATTTGACAGTGCTCCTTGTCACAAAACAAGGAAATGCAGGAATGGTTTGAGAAGATAGGGGTTGAAGAAATGGACTGGACTGTATACAGCCCCGATAAAATCCCAATGAACACCTGTTGGATAAATTGAAGCGAAGACTATGGGCCAGGCCATTGCTGGAAATCTGTATTGAATTCTTCAACGCACTTAGGTAAGAATGGAAGAAAATTTCTGAAGCTCTCTACCAAAATCTCGTGCAAAGTCTTCCTCGAAGAGGGGAGGCCTTAATAAAAGTAGAAGGAGGTTCAACACCATATTCATTTTCGTGAGATCATGGTTGCAGCGTAAAAATACAACTGCCTGGAAATTTTGAACTCGTAGTGTACGTTACCTGTGGTTAGTATTTGTAGGATGTATCAAAACGAATATGCCCCTACCCACTTTATATGACATGGTTATGAAGAATTTGTTTAATGCAGAGTTCTTTGATAATCAACGAATACCGTTCATTTCTGAAATACCTGCGTACATGCGTGTGTTTTGATCTGGTCCTGGTAGATTATAAGACATGTGGTATTGATTCGATTGAAAATTTCACGCCGTTTACGAATATGAAATTCCTTTTTCGATATCTTTATCTTTCTTTAATAGTATTTTTATTTTTTTTATTATTTAATGTAATCCTATACGTCCATCCAGGGCTTGTATGGCCAGAGGCCGACGAGTTGGGTCCCTGGATGGACCTGGATTAACGACTGCAGCCGTTGGGGCGGGGGTAAAGATCGTGTGTTACTGATGGTCGCCGTGCCTGGTGTTGCTTAACTTCAGAAGTTGTGTTTAGTGAAAGGCCACCAGGCCACGGCCTCCAAGGCCGTGATATATCAAAGACTTTCGATTTTATTAGGTATTGACAACTTATTTAGGAGAACAAAAGAATGTCTTTGGCATTACATTGCTCTATTAGCTTTACTGAAAATATTCCGATGGAGCCATTAAAATGGGAGAAATGAATCCATACTGAAGATGGTTACTCATTTGCCGAAATATACATCTAGGGTGTATTAAAAGTGCTGTTTTGTGGACAAGTGGAATTTCTTTTCTTTCATCTCCCTGTTACATAACCCATGGCACCATGTCTGAATACACAGGCCTGCGATGAAAAAAAATACAAGGGAACTGATAGCTTAACTTTATGTATTTTTTGGTGCTGATTTCAAAAATAATAATGAAAAATGTCTATCACATCAGGATTTCTTGAAAAATTCAATTTTACTTGGATATCCGCAAGCTTATGAAGGTTAAAAAATTTGAGACTAGCATGACAGCAAAGGAAAAAGAAGCTTAGGTTGCCTTCAAAGATGTCGTCAGTGAATTTCTGGGTAATTACAAGGATCCTGACTTGTAATGAATATGCTGGACAAATTTCAAGCGTTGGATAGGGGGACTTTTCCCCCGAAAATTTAGGATTAGTCAGCGAAGAACAGGGAGAAAGGTTCCACTATTGCCAGATAGTACTGCAAAATTGTTCGCGAGAATTCCTTTTCAAAAAGGATTTTAGCAAAAATATCGATATCGATTTAACAAAAAATCCTGACGTGATGGGAAAAAATGGAGGTCATTTTCGAAATCAGCACACCAAATAACATAAAAACAAACGAAAACTACTCTTGTATTTTTCAAAAACTTCAATTTCGCAGGCCTGTGATATTAATGGTAAGGCAGCATATATTTTATTATCGCATATCTGCTAATAGTGGCCCGGGCTACTATTATCAGTAAAACTGACTTGCGGCAAAATTATCAGCATTTAGTGGGATATCCTTTGAATATAGTGACTGCCCTGCATCTTGTTGATATAATCATTACTGATGATTCAGAAAAGGAAGCAGGGATTTCTTACGGTATGTCAGTTCTGCCAATCCCGGGCCACTACTGGCAGATATACGGTGTGTACAGTCTAGTGCATAAAGCTCTAGACTTAAGTCATAGTTAGGTTAGGTTAGGTTAGGTTAGGTGGACCGTCGGCGACTGGAAGAAGATGTGCTGGTCGGATGAATCCCGTTTCCTATTGCACCATGCAGATGGCCAACGCAGGATTTGGAGACAACAGCACGAAGCGATGGACCGTGACCACTGTTTAGGCTGGTGGAGGCTCTGTAATGGTCTGGGGATTGTTTTCCTGGCATACTCTTGGTCCGCTGGTATCTGTAGCCCTGACCATTGTTGCCGACCACGTTCATTCCTTCATGGCTACTGTGTTTTCCCCATCGGAAGGCACTTCCAGCAGGACAATGCTCTGTGTCACAAGGCTCGTATCGTCATAGAATGGTTCCAGGAACACGATAATGAATGCAACTTACTCCTCTGGCCACCACAGTCTCCGGATTTGAACCCAATCGAACATCTTTGGGATGAGCTGGAACGGGTTATTCGAGGCATGGATCCACCACCATCCAATAAGCATCAACTGGGAGCAGCTGGTGCATTCGCATGGACAAACATCACGGAACGATGCTTCCAGCGGCTCAATGAATCCATGTCACGGCGAATTCGTGCTGTTATAGCTGCTAGGGGAGGCGCAACACGGTATTAGGGTGTTGTTCCTAATAAACAGTCCACTCACAATGTCAGTGTATAATTGTTACGATTATTTCTAAGCAGAGTAATTTGAAAAGTAGGAGGAAAGAATAACTGAAACGAATTTCTTTTACTAAAGAAATTTATTTGTCACTCTGGTATTACACAATCAAAAAAATATTGACTCAACTTGAGTAGTTAAGAATTTTGTACTGTATGAATATGACAACTTGCAGTGGAAAATAGATATAATAGGTAAGTCTCTAAGGAAGTTAATGTTTATAACTTATCGATATCAGATCTGAGTAATCAAACAATACTTATATTCACTGTTCTGTTTCTAGGTAATCCAGACGCTTTCTGGAACACTGGGTCCTTTCGGTAACATGTGGACGGAAGACGAAAATTCATGTATCCGCTGAAAACTCACACTAACGCATCGTCGTACCAGTCGTCGGTCCAGGCAATGACGAGGGAAATAAGAATTTGCAAATTATAAATACTTATAATGTAAAGATCCTTAAAGATTTCTCTTCTTAATTAATTCCTCGGATAAGATAAATGTCAAAGAAAAATTCCCACGCTGGATGCAATTTAAGAATAAATTAAATTATTGAAGTAAGGTTGATATCCCAAAATAAATCTAATTATTTAAGACAGTAATTAATATTCAGCTCTCAATACGCAATTAGCTGACAGCAAATAACTTACCTTAGAAGAATACTTAATTTAAGTAACCAGGTACTACTGTACTGTTATCGTTTTAAAATGTCCCAGTCCGTTCGAAAAATACGCCGGCAAACTTCATGGAAAGTTCCCACGACGTGCATATATTTCAATTCGAGCACAGTTTGCTGCTTATCCTTTGAATCATAATGTTCTATGAAGAATTTTAATTCTAATAAGGTAAAACACATTGAGAAGGGAGAGGGGTGGTGCAGGTAAGCAATATTGCAGTTTAGCTTGGATTAAAATAGAAATATCTTTATACCCGTTCGGTACGTTCTTTTCTTTTCAATGAATGGCTAACATTGTTCTTTTTAATAACAATATTATTTTATTTTTATTTTATTTAATGCACTCACAGGGAGTAAAAATAATTTATACAGTTAGAGAGGGCTAATCAAGTTCAACTCGATTAATTCGAAATCGAGAGCTACTTAATTAATTCAAGGGCTAATCAAGTTCGAAATTATGTCCGGCCGTAAATTCGAAAGTCTGACTGACCTTATTTACGCTGGTTATGTTTCCAGTCACCCGTTTGTGGTTTCTCCCATACTCGCCGCTCGCCGAATTCCTCCGACGTTGTTCCGTTTCGCTCTGAACTCCTAGGCATATTCGGCAACTCAAATCTGACTGAGTCAGATCTGACTAGGTCATGTGACCTATGACGATTTTCTGACTTGCATCTGAGCTGATCTGAGTCGAAGTGCCGAATGCAAAATCTGAAAATCTGACTGACTTGACGACTGAAGCGACATCGACCTGCCGAATAGATCATTAGATAGTTCATGGAGCAACCCAACGTGGCTAATTTGAAAATAAACATGACAGTTAGTAATGAATCCTTACTATCCCGAACCCATTAAAACAGCGTTAACGACAAAGGCTACTATCAGCTGTAGCCATTTTCGAGAGCGAAGAAAACGAAATATTTTTAATCCTATCAAAATAAAAATACAATCATTGTCCTGTAGTAGGAGGGAAAAGTTTTCGTATCGAAACGATCGCCTGTGCAGGGGTTCTCAAACTTTTATTTGTTCCTAGCACACCTTAATTAGGTTTATTTTTTCTTAATTTTTTTTTCGCGGCAAGGTCATGCAATTTCACAATGCATAGCTGTACCGCGGTACACCCTTTTGAAAACGGATTAAAACCCGTTTTTTCCTTATCTTTTGTTATTCTTGACCCCTGCTACAATGGACAGAAGAGAGGCTACGTCATGGATTAATTTTCTGACTTTCTCAGTCAGAAACTTTTCGACTGAGCAAACGTCACGATTCTGACTGGATTTAATCTGTCACAAGTCCTTTGCCGAACACGTTTTCGGAGCAGTCAGTCAGTCAGAATCAGTTGCCGAACGCTTCGCGCCTCTGATCCAGTCAGATCTGACTCAGATCTGAGTAGAGTGCCTATAATAATAGGCACTCTAATCTGAGTTGCCGAATACGCCGCCTGTCTTCATTCACGGGCGCACACATGCGTTCCTATGGTCAACTCCGGCTCGGTCCCTTCTACGGCGTAGAAGTTCTCTTTTTTCCGTCGTCTCCTTCTTTCTTTTCACCCTCTCTCGCTTCCAAGCTCCTTCTGCCTCTCTCCCCAATCTTCTTCTCTTTAAAGCTCTGGATAGGGAGCTTTACTTCTCTTTAAAGTTCTAGATAGATATCTATCTAGAACTTTACTTCTCTTTAGAGCACTAGATGTACGTCTACATCTAGTGCTCTACTTCTCTTCTCTTTCTCGCGCCCTCTGTCGTTCTCCTTCGGAAACCAAAAAATCTTGGTTCTATGTCCAAGCGAATAAGGCGTTTGTGACAATAATATTCTCGATGAGCTGCTTCCACAGGAATACAAATATTTGTCGAGTTCAAATTCGGTCCCAAAATTATCATCAGCCACTTAACTTGAGTAATATATTTAGCAAAGTTGTAAGAAAAAAAAAAAGAACCTGCAAGTTTCGAGCCACTTGGAGTTACTAATAAGTGACCCCCGATCAACAAAATTGTAAAAAATATGACTGTCCTTAATAATATGGCAATGTACGGAGAAAATAATAGACTAAGATAAATATACTGTATAAGGATTATTCATGTGAAAACGAGCCATCATTCATAGTAGAACGTTACAAATGGGTTTATTGCATCATCTTCAATACTACTGACATTGAGTATATACATTGCCAGAATAGCTTTGCGATCACGTAACGATAGTAGCAGTCTGTTCATAACATTCAAACAGTCATAGCCAAAAAAATCTACTGTTGATCGACTTTCTAAAGAATAGGAAACATCGTGTAAATAGTCCAGCATTCGACGTCTTATTGCCCAGGTTTGCGCATTTTCGGGAATTTGAAGAAGCATCTGCGGGATCACTGGAACGAAGAGATGCTTATGCTATTAAGAAATGTTTCCACCAGCAACCCATCATCTAAGCACGAGGAATCGAACTTCTGGTGTAACAATGAGAATTATTTTTAAAGACGAGGCGTTTATTTCATTGATGGGTTTCAATTACATTGCTGCTTTGGCTCGTTTTCATTTGAAATTTTTATGCATTTTTTTAATATTTATTTATTTTTATTTTATTTATTGTAATCCATCCAGGGCTTGAATGGCCTGAGGCCGACGAGTTGGGTACCTGGATGAACCTGGATTAACGACTGCTGTATGATGGTCACAGCAGCCGGGGGGCGAGGGGATATTATGAGTCACTGAACGGTCACCCATCCAGTGGCTAGCCGTGCCTGATGTTGTGTTTCAGTGAAAGCCCACCAGGCCACCGCCTCCCCCCCTCCAAACTTATCAAAAAACTTCAAACAATTGACAGTAGCTCCATTGAGAAGAAACTGTTGAGAAAAAGGAAAATAATTAACACGACGCAGACCAAGTATAGTAAAAGAATATCAGTTTAAAAAAAATAAAAAATACCGAACGTTTATTCATGGAACCTCATAATGACTTGGCTTGGTGAAGTGGCTAAAGAGCGTAGTAAAGGCCTTGGTGATTATCATGTAATTGAATTAATATAATCTCAACTACAAAGAACATATTAAACTACTTAGTGGACTTTTTCAAAACAAAAACTGAACAAAAAACATTTCAAATGAAGCCGTCAATAAATTCATTGTGCTCGACTAACGACAAGACTAGTCTAGATGATATTGTTCTTTAAATGTGGAAAATGAAACTGCAATGAAACTGAAAAGAAATACCGTTTTCTATTTAATATATTCAGTTGTAACAGTTTTATTACATTGTGTTCTAAGTTTTCCATTTTCTACTGAAACTTTCACCATTCTATTTATTTCTTGTTTTGGGTGAGGGTTGTCGAAAGGAGATTCCCCGCGATTCTTCCCTAAGCACTTATTCCATCTTGGGAATATTGCGCCAGATTCAGGGTTTTCATAAACCTACAGGAAACCAGCTTCGCTAAGAAAGCGAATAACCAAGCGAATTACTCAAGTGTTGAATGAGAATTAAGAGTTGAAAACTTCCACCTTAGATTTAAAAGTGAACAAATGATCAGACATTCCAGATTTGCTTCGTAGTGGAATGAAGAACAATGGTGCGAGATAGTTTATCGATTTTCAACAATTTCTATAATCTAAAGCTAAAGAAGCACTTTAACTATCCGATATAAATTATATGCACCAGAAGCAGTAAGAAACTGTCCTGTCTGCATTTTATAAACAAACTGTTCCTATCTGGATTTCATAAAATTTGTTGGGAGATTGGTGAGATTATAATTTTAAAAATATCATTTTGACATTATAATTTAAACTCGGTTTCCTTTCGAAAACACTCACTTGTTTGTTATTAAAAAAGTCAATGGCTGTTAGCTGTTGCTTGTACAATTTCTTTCTCACTGTATTTTAAAAAATTAATTAAAATTCCCATCAAAGTAAACAGGCACAAGGATTCAAACACTTAAGAAAAAGAGCCAATCTAAGTTCCACGTCAGTTACATTAGATATTTCAGGCTTTGTTAAAGATGATTACTTGCTTCGTGTGTGCTAAATAATTAAAACAGGGGAGGAGTATGATTTGACTTGGAAATGATGATTCTACTGCAAGCTAATCATATTGATTAACATTTGATTTATGATTATTACGTCGTAATTGGCAGAAGTCTACAACGAGCTATTTAAATAGTTTTTATAATGATTCTCTTTTAACTTTTCAGCTTAAAATAAATTTCACTTCGTCGCCAAAGGAGTTAAGCAAGGTGAATGTATGGGGATGGGAACCTGTAGTGAATTAAAGATGCTTTTTCTCTGTCTCTCTGTCTCTCTCTTATCCCCCCACCGTCGTGTGCTTCACCTGCGAACAATGGGAGCGTTCGTCGCCTCGATCTTCACACTGGAATCATTTGAAATTCAACGAATGGCGAATAAATCAAACGTCTCCTCACCCTTTTCGTTTTGTCGAAATTTGGCTCCGTCATCGTGTCACGAGGCGACAACGAGGGGGTCCTTGGAAAAGGGGAGGTCAAAGGGTCCACAAAAGGGACATACACATACACACAGACACACACTAATGGAGAAGACCCTGTCGAGTTCACGGTAAAACGACAACCTCATATAGGTTTGTCTCGAAAACGCGAAGAATAAAAACTCGTATGTAATTAATTAGTGAAAGGTCAGAAAATAAAAATTAAGCACACGTATTCGCATGAAATTCTTCGACGAATGGCAGTGTTATAAAAAAACAAACATCCAAAGACAACGAAACCACACTTTCTTATAAGTTCAATGAGTTCTAGTCCTTTTTCTTACTATTTGACACTGTAAAATTCCATATTACCCTTTTTTATTTCAAGATTTCAAACTTTATAAAGTACAGGGTGATCCAGAAGTCAGAAAATATATATGCGGTGGATATTCTTTAATCAATGCGACACTGATTGGGCCTAATGTAAATGTTCAAAGTGGTCCCCATTCTCCTTATATATATTGCGCCCCCCCCCCCCTCCATCTGTTCTTGATAGACTCTTTTCCACAAGTAGATTCGAATATCGCACTGGAGATTTCTAATCACTTCATATATTTTGAACATAGAATCATTCACGCATCAATCTGTTTACACTGGGTGATTCAGAACTCATGTTACAGAATAATATGGTAAGTAGAGGGTACTAAAACAAACATTTTTTTTATTAAGCAATTGGCGATACACTTGCTTCAATTGCAGCTACCATGCAAAAGCCAGTTCAGTTACCTATGGTGTTACAGGCGTCAACAATCAGTGGAAGAAGAACATCGATATGATCTATAGATGTGACATACCTACGGCATTCACATGTCCCCACAAGAAGAAGTCCAGCGAATTAAGATCTGGCAATCTTGCTGGCCATGGGACGGGACCTTGGTAACCCATCCATCTGTCGCCAAAACACTAAAACAAGGAATCCCTCTTTGCTTTCACTATATACACTGTTCTTCGAGGAAGACTGTCTACCATATTTTGAATTTTCTTCTACGCTTCAGGAATTTTCTTCCGTTCTTCTCGAAAAGCGTTGATAAGCGCAATCAGATGTAGTCGCCACTCCAATTCAAAGATACTCAAAGGAGGAGATAGTCGGAGAGGAATTCCGGAGTTGTTGTCGACACCAGGATTGAATGGCAGCGTTTACCTCGCCGTCAGAACCAACTCATGTCCCTTAAGGGGCTCTTTCTTCTTTGGGAAGTGGTGAAAGTCGCAATGTGCAAAGTCTTTCATTTTTGAACTGCAATTTTTCATCTTTGAACTGTAGGCGCTGCAACACCTCTGGTGTGTGGTGAATTGTGTGCGGGCAGAGTTCCTCTCCGACGGATTCACCCAACTAGTCACGCGTTGGCGCAATGCGTGGAAAGGGATGGGGACTATGCCGAAAAGTGAATAGTGCATTACATAGAGGACAAATGTGAGTATAAGAATTTTGAAAATCGGTTAACAAATAAAAAAGTTACCTTATTTATCAATCGCCCATTGAAGAATCCGAATCTGCTTTTAGATTTTTTCTATCACGTCACGTTTCCAAGTTATGCACCTCGAGACTTCTATGTTAAAGTAATGGGAGTGAAGAAAAGCGGCTACATTGTTAAAGTATCCATATTTTGGGGCCGCAAGGAAATTTACCAGGCCCCAAACACTGAATGATTTAAAAATGTTTCATTGTAAAACAAGAAAGCTCATTTAAAAATTATATTCGTAATCAGCAGAAAAAATACTACCAAAAATCACCCACTTTCATTCTGTCACAAGAAAAATCTTAAACTTTGTTGGCCAGTGTAATATTTCTTTTGGAAATTAATGTCAATTTAAAATTCCTTATTTACTTGAATTTATTCCCCACTCACCCGTTAAGAAATTAAAACTACAATTAATTTGTTTACCGAAATATTGAAAATGGAAAATTTTATTACAATTTCTGTAAAAAAAAAAATTATGATTCTTTTATTAAATTTAACAATGTAGGTGTTAGTTGTTTATTAGATTTTACCTAACACTCACGCGCTATTTTATTCTAATGGAAATGATGTATTTCTATTTATAAATTATACATTATTTCCAAACTATATTTCTTGTAAGAAAATTTTTGTTCGTATACACAACGAAACTGTGGAAACGCTTTGTATTTCTACACCGAAAAATTCTATACAGTGACAAAAGACAAAGAAATTTCTTGATGAGACGATTACTTCAATAAAAACGCAATAATTTATTCATAATAAATAAATAAATAAATACAAGTGGTTTTTGAAATAAATATAGGATGCGCCATATATACACTAGTATCGTTTAGCTTTGCCATGCGAAAAAATTAAAATTCAGAACAAAAATTCAAGTCGTCCACTATCACATGATCGTTTCCATCGACGAAATAACAGTCTAATATTCGGGTTTATAATCGGGTTTGTAAGCTGGTGCGTGTGCAGGAGCATAGGCCGCAGGCTGGTAGGCGGGTTTGTAGGAAGCAGCATGGTCGTAAGTCGATGGTTTGTACGCTGGCTGATAGGTGGGCTTGTATTCGGGCACGTAAGATGGCTTGTAGTCGGGTTTGTAGTCAGGCTTGTAAGCGGGCTTGTAGGCTGGCTTGTATGCAGGTTTGTATTCAGGTTTGTATTCAGGTTTGTATTCAGGTTTGTAAGCGGGTTTGTAATCGCTTCCGTAGCTTGGTTTGTAATCCTGCTTGTATCCTTCATGGTCGACGGTAGCGTGGAATCCGGATTCGTCAGCGGTGTACTTGACGATTCTGGTGGTGCCATCAGGTTCCAAGACCGTGTAAGTACCGTACACGTTCTTGCCATCCTTGTATTCATCACGTGTTTGGTAGTTGTAGGTTTTGTCGTCCTTCACGTCATAACTGAACTGGTAGTTAATGTTGTCGTAATGGTCTTGATACTGCGGCTTGTAATAGTCGTCAGCCAAGGCGGCTACGAGGACAATGGCAAGGATTACGAACTTTCCAATCATTTTCGATTCAAAACTTTGAGGATTTCTTTTGCTTTAAGTGGATAGAACTGTTGTCGGTTCGAGATAGTGTCGGTCCGACATTTGGTCCTTTATATACAAGTGAAAAGCAGAGCACTGGGACAGGGCGCCTGCGCTGCATGACAAGAATGGAGGGCGTCGTCTTTGGCTGTCGAAATCTTGCTTCACCCCATCGAAAAATTTCCGTTGAACTCTTTTTCTCCCTCTTGTTTCTCACCGATTCTTATTTAATTCCTTATCTCTCTTTAATAGGTTATCTTGCGTTCTTTTGAAAGTGTTACAATTTATTTGCGTGGTTAATGTAGGACTCCTACACTGCTGCTCTTAGGAAATCAATAGGCGCCGGTTTCCAGAGGAATAATACGATATAAAAAAGAAAATCTGACAGCCATTTGAGATCAAAGATATCTTAATTGCTTAATTTAGATTTCGTCGGTTTTGTAAGAATTGTTCTGCTTTCATTCAGCTTCTCCTTTTAAGTTTTTTTTTTTTTATTTTGCAAATTACTTCACCTTTTTTTTTAGGTCTATAAATTTTTATAGTATACATTTAATTTCAAAGTCGTTGTATGAGGTAAAGGACTTTTTTCGTTGAAAAGCTGACAGCTTCACGATATCCCTTGACCTTGTTCAAACTTTTGATTATTTAAACAAATATCATTTAAATTTGATTACGAGGATTGAAGCGGGAATGTTTTTGAATATCGATTTCAATATTTGATCAATTTTATACTTAATAATCATTTAAACTACTGTATATTCGCACAAATAATAATAATTATTTTTCAAACAAATACATTAATTTGGGTAATAATAATAATAATAATAATAATAATAATAATAATAATAATAATA
>JAHWFO010006418.1:2176604-2200822 GCA_023313115.1 Rhysida immarginata
AACTCGCCTTGGCATGGATGCCACAAGTTCTTGGTAGATGACTGGAGACAGGTTGTACCAAATGTCTAAGCAGCGATCACGCAAAGTCGAAATATTCCGACATTGTGATGATTGAGGTCTGAGCTGCCGCTCCATGACATCCCAAATGTGCTCTATCGGATTAAGATCCGGCGAGTTAGGTGGCCAGGACATTAATTGCAATTCATCCTTATGCTCCTCGAACCACTCCGTTCTTAGGATTAAGATTCCATTTCCAATTGGGAAGACAGACAAGGGTGCAACTGGTCCGCAAAGATGTTCAGATAGTCCGCAACTTTCATGGTCCGTTCTACCACAACTACGGGTCCCAGAGCCGCCCATGAGAAGCCCCCCCCCCCAAAGCATAATACCGCCACCACCAGCCTGCGTATGACCTGCTGTACAGGGGGGGGGGGGAGCAACTGTTCGCCAGGAAGTCGGCGTATCCTGACATGACCATCGACGTGATGAATAAGAAATCGTGATTCATCCGACCAGACAACTCTCTTCCACTTATCCATGTCCAGTCTCGATGTTTCCGGGCCCACTGTAGGCGTAGTTGACAATGACGCTTGGTCAACAGGGGCACACGAGTGGGACGTCTGCTGCGCAGTCCCATATCCAACAGTGTCCGCTGAACTGTGTGTTCCGAAACACTTGCACTTGGACCTGCATTGTATTGGGCTGTCAGCTGAGCCACTGTCTGGCGCCGATCTTGCTTTCCAAGCGGGACATCTCCGACGTCCTTTTTCTTTGATGATGCTTAGACGTCCAACACCTTGGGTCTACTGCTAGTTTCACCGTCATTTATTCACTCTGCATAAATACTAAGAACGGGAGAATTTTCTTTGCTGACGAACCTCTTCGACAATATCGTCATCGAAAATTATATGAACTAAATCTGGTCCCACTAACTATGAATTAAAAACGAAGCGTGCATGCTCAAGCTGGTGTTAATCCGCTTGAAAACTCTTCTGAGAAACTGAAAATATTTTAAGGCATCTGCTTGTTGCTTGTATTTTAAACTTCCCAACAATGGAAAAATACACAACAATTTTTAGTAACAAAAAATCCCACATGTTGATTTTTTTTATAAATTTAAAATACTTACATAGTTTTCAAACCCGCTTATTCGTTAGGGTTGCAAGGGCTTTTTTCCCAGCTCACGTTTCATTACAATGGATCGCCACAGTTCACGTCTGACACATCCGATCCGAGCATCCAAATTCCTATCCTGCTGCCAATCACTCGTGAATGCAGTCCCGACATACTTGAACTTCTCCACTCTAACATGGAGAGTGCACCGAGTAGGCTGTTTTGAAAGGACCAGAACCTCAGTCTTTAACTGACTATAATACGACCCTACTTTTGGGGAGGGAAATGAACATAGAAGCAAAAATACTAATTTAAAAATTAAAACAATTTTAATTAAAATGTTTTCTTGATTCAAGAAAAAAAAAATCATACCACGTCGGTCCATACCTTAATTGGTCCTTTAATTTGGAAAAAAAACTCGTCTTATAGTCGAATAAATACGATATACAAAGGTTGAGTCAAAGGTAGTGGCCGATCACCGCACAAACTTTTAAATGGGCACCAGACAGGAACCACTCATTGCTAATCTTCAAAGTAGAGTCCATCATGCTCGATGGTCTTCATCCAACGATCAGCCAGTTGGCGGATGCCCTCGCGAAACCACTCCTCCGGTTTCTGGGCGACGCACGGCGTCTTCAATCTCACTGACATTGGCGAAGCGCCGTCCACGCAGAAGTGCGCCATGGGCCGGAAGAGATTTTAGTCGGAAGATGCCAGGTCGAAGCTGTATACTAGATGTGGCAGAACCTCGATGCCCTCCAACTTCTGCAACTTAAGCGATGTTCTTCGCGCCCGTTGTTGTGCTTACGCATGCGTCAGCTCGTGGGGCACAACTCGGCAGCTCCTGTTGACCTTTCCCATGGCGTGCAGATGTCGAACCACACTCGATTGTCATGTCCCGGATGTCCGCCACTAGTCCACGGGTGGTGCTGCCTAGATTGGCTTCCACTTGTTGCCATAGGGCTGCGTCATCCACTTCTTTGGGTCTTCCGCTCCTTGGCGCATCTTCCAGGCCCATGTCTCCAGACAAAAAGCGGGAGAACCACCGTCGTGCTGTCCGTCCATTGGTCATACCCTGACCTTCCACCCTGCAAATTTCGGCGGCTGCTGCTCGCGCACTGGTCCTCTTTTTCCAATAGTGACGAAGGAGCCCGCGTATCACCAATTTTTTTGCCATATTTTTACACTGGCTGACGCAGGTGGCACAAATGTCTATGGCATTCAAATTCGTACTGACGTTTCTTCCCACTCTTTTCTCTTATCGTTTTCTTGTGGTAAATGGTCTTCGCCCAGAATTCGTCAAACTCTAACCCCCCCCCTCCCGAGTCGGCTGCTGAGATGTACGTTAGAGCACTGATGACTTGGGGTTAGATTACACACACAAATTTCTATAAAATTAAGGGTTTTTAATATTTTTTCTTCTTTTTAAAAATGTCGATTAAAATGAGTCATGCAACAGCTCAACTTTTAATAATTAATAAAAAAGTTATAAATATATGGGTCTTTAAAACAACAGTGATTTTACGATATGTAGTCACTATACGGCTGAAAGTGACTTACACCGGAGCGAAAGCCGACTTCGACTCCAACGAAGTCTACTAACGCGGGAGTCGTACCAGTATTTGCCTAAACGCGACTCCAGAGGCCAAGTCAACTTCGCGGATGGAAGCCACGAAAAGGGAGGCTTAGTGAGGAGAGTCCAATTCGGCTTTTCAGCTATCGAAGCAACCAAAATGGCGAACTCCCGTCGCACAGTGGAAAAATGCCACGTGTTGAGCACTTTCATCTGCACTTTGAATAGTTAATATAGGATAGGATGAATATTATTAATGACGCAGACCATCTTAAATTCAAGAAACGCTATATTTCCTTCAAATATACTAGATCCGTAGAATCTGTCATTGCGTGTCGATGCCTCCTCCCCCCCCTCACCAAGCATGTTTGCTCTAGTCTCTTCTCCCACTCAGCTCTGTTCTCTAGGTGGTGTTGGCTCTGCTCGCTTCGCAAAACGTGGTGTTGGCTCTGCTCGCTTTACAAAAATAAAACACAAAAAACATTATTTATTATATTATAGTAAAAGTAAATAAACATAATAATTTCTCAAGGAAAGAGTATTAAATGCGCAAACAATGTCATAGTTAAATTAACACTTGTTTTAACTTTGACGGCAAACAATTCCAAATATAAATTATTTAAATTGAAGGATCTTTTATTAAATCTTAACATAAATTTTCTGTTTTTTCAAATATTCAAATTACGATAGGAAAAAAATAAGCAGCAAAAAATGTCGTCGTCCCCCATCACAATTTCACAAGCTTTTCTGATAAAAACTTTAAGAATAAAATAAATGCCGATGTTACATATGTTTTTAATGTTGGGTATGGTCATTAAAAAATTTAGGAAATTTTGCAAAAGCCTATTTTATAATAAAAAAAAAATCTTTTTCTTAAAAAATTTGATTTACAGATACAGTCTATTTATAAGAAACTTTTCTGCATTCTCAAGGAAAAACTGATTAAAATAAATAATAATGAAATAGTTTCACTTATTGAAGTACTATATAAATATATAAAATCGGATATAATTCAAAATATAATAAACTAATACAAGCAAAATTTATTACTTCACAACATACAATGAAATCGTTATCAAAATTGCATTTGCTTTCCCATACTTTCATTATATATTGTAGAATGAGATTTTGCCTGTATTAATTTATTATATTGTGAATTATGTCTGCTATTACTGCATATGGAAATATAGTACTTCAATTTACCGGGTGTTTCAAAAATGACCGGTATATTTGAAAAATCAATAAAAACTAAACGGGCAGCGATAGAAATACACCGTGTGTTGCAATATGCTTGGGACAACAGTAAATTTTCAGGCAGAAATTAGTAGTTACAACTTTCAACAACAGATGGCGCTGCAGGCGATTTGAAAGGGAGAAATATCAAAACATAAACATTGAATATCCGCCATCTTTTGAGGGCATCGAGACCCATAGCTGCCATGGCTCTGAACTTGTTACAATGGCTCCCATTGTTATACAATACATCCAAACACGCAACAACTCGTTACCATCGCTATACAATAACAAGTCGGCCAAAAACGGCGCACTTCGATGAGTAGCGGATTGCCTTCCTCTTGCCCTCAAAAAATGGCAGCTGTACCCATCATTCAATGCGAAGATATTTTCCCCTATAGAAGAAAACGCAGTCTGTGAGTTCGCCATTCTGTACATGGTGGAAGAATAAGTTGTCTTTCTGCTGTAAGCGTGTGCTATGAAAAAATGGTTTATTCCTTAGAACAGAGGATTTTTCTGGTGTTGGAATTCCACCGCCTAGAACACAGTGTTGTTGCAACAAGACGACCGCGTACGGCAACAGGGGCAGTATGACGGCAACAGCCCGCATGTGATTGGCGCACAATCGGGAACATTGAAAACGAGAAACGAAATTTGTCTTTCAGGAGGAACATGAAATACGCTGCCTGTTGGCTTTTTTTTTCATTTCTTTATAATTTCTTTTTTATTACTTGATTTCTCTTAATTTTTTTTTAGTTTTTGATTATTTTATTTCTTTTTAATATATTTATTTTAATTTATTTAAAGTTTTTTTAATTTCTTTTTATTTCTTTTTTTTAATAGGTTTAATAATTCACATGCGGGCTGTGGGAGTTGGCCTTTGCGATGTAGCCGTCTGTTAGGCACAGTTAGCTAAAAGCATGGATGAAAAATAGCAGGATAAACATCTCCTATGGGTCGCTTGTAAGTTTTTTTACGGTGGCGCCCTCGGACGGTGTGCGCGTACATGAAGGCTGCTCAGCCGTAGCTACCGATAAGAAAGGCCTGCCCACTCAAGGCCTGTTTCTAGGTGGCGTTGGCCCACTTGGCCTGAAAACCATGGAGGTAGGAATAAGAGGAGATGCCCTGACGTCATAATCTTGAATTGGCTGCCTGAAAATTTACTGTTGTCCCCAGAGACAAATGAAAGAAAGAGACTGGCAGTGACCTCCCCTCTAGTGGTGCCTTCGCGCCGCCATATTGGGATTGGCAAGAAACAGCTGATCGCCCGAGACAATGCATGTGAATCAATCGATTTGGTTTGGTTTGTTTGGTATTAATGTCCTTTTCAACTTCTATGGTCATTTCAGGACAGGGTTATAGGGGCAGCAAATTTTGCCTCGCAAGGGTTCTTTAACGTGCAGCCGGCAAACGACTACACAGGACCAACATCTTTACTTCCCTTCCGAAGGAACTGCGTGATCTCTTTTCTCCCTGAAAAAATCCTCGTCGTCCTCGCCCGGAATCGAACCCGCGTCCTCGGGCATCAGAGACGATCACGCAACCACTGAACTAGCGAGGCCGATATGAAATAATCGCAAACAATTGCTTATTACAATATGTGGATTAATAAATTGATTATTTTATTGAACTGAGAATTATTTCTTCCTTTTTTTTTAATTTAAAATTTTAAAATATTTGTCTTTTAAAAATTCGTTAGGCATTGAATCAGCTATTTGGAGTCATTAAAAGTATACGTTATCGTTAGTTAATGCAATAAAGTTTTTTTTAAAAAAAATCAGAAAACAGGTTATGCTTACTAATACTTCCAGAAATCATCTACAAAAACAGCTGAAATTACATTGAGAATATATGCCGCCTTAGGTTTTTGCCAATCGTAACATGGCGAATGCTGCACTTCCGCTGGCACCAGTAGCGCTCAGCGAAATGAATAGGGCACTGCCAGTCTCTTTCTTTCATTTGTCTCTGGTTGTCCCAAGCATATTGCAACACACGGTGTATTTCTATCGCTGCCCGTTTAATTTTTATTGATTTTTCAAATATACCGGTCATTTTTGAAACACCCGGTATATATTTGCAGATTTAATATAGGAATTATTAATTAGTTTTAGGAAAATAGTTTTTAAATATGTTAAAATTTTGATTTCCTGAGCAAAAAAAAAAAAAGCATCAGAAACAACATGTTTTTTTTGGTTTTTTAAATTTTTTTTTTTTTACATTCCTCTGGGAAGGCGACATAAAAACCACATGTACAACACATGTGGACCTCAGCCATATCACCGTTGCCATGACTACCTCACCCTTTCCCTTGAACACGCCTACAAATTTGCGTCGCTTCCGTCTTACAACTCGCTTCAGAGGCGATTCAATTGAGCTGGTATCTGTAGCATAATAGTGTTATGGCTCGATTGTTAAGCTGACTTTACGCGTAAGCTGACTTTACTGCCCTAACGGAGCCGCGCAATAGTGATACGGGCCAGAGTCTTCCATTTATTTATTAATTTACTTATCCAGATATCTGATTGTTGTTTTATATTTTATTTATCTATATGTATATTTGCTTATAAGTTTTATTTTGTTGTTCATTAATAAGCGTGGGTGACAAGGACCATTACACGATGTTTGAACCAATTTGAGTATTTTCCTACCCCCCCCCCCCCCACCATTCCTCTAAAGTAGGGGTGACCAACCTGCGGCCCTCCAAAGGAATTTATGCGGCCCGCGAAATTAACTATTTACCGTAAAATTTATTAACAAGTAAGATTGTACGTGGTTAACGCTTCATAAAATATTTGAATGTATTTGAATTAAAAATTGTTGGCCCCCAGAAAACCTTCAGAAATTTATCTTGGCCCGAGACAAAAAAAGGTTGGTCACCCCTGCTCTAAAGGGATCTGTTTCCAAATGTGAGCTGGTTTCTCCCCCTACTTGCTGGCAATGTGTTAATTTTAAAACTCCCCCTATCTCCAAGTTTCAATCGGAGTTGAGTAATTAACTCCGTCCTAGTCTTGAAGTCCCCACTTTTGTTATCCCTGAAAGAAATCCACGGCTGAAACGCGTCGACTCTAAAATCACTGTTGTTTTAAAGACCCATATATTTATATTTTTACAAACTAAGACCAACATGTTTGAATAAAAAAGAACTCAAAGCGGTTGATGTGATAGAAGAGCACAGGTGGGGAGGATGCCATTAGTATTAGTAAAAGTAACAGCCATTAGTTTCCAAACTAGGCACTGTAGAGTTTGCTGACGCTTTTTTGATTTCAACGAAATAGCATTGGAACAGTTACAAGCTTCGCTTCCTATTCTACCATAGAAGGAGTTATGATAGAACTATGGCTGCCGCCAAAGAAATAAAGAGTTACATCATTCATGAGATTACTATAATTATTACACATATCATTAATAAATTTATAAAAGTTCAATTAAATATACAGGGTGACCCAAACTTATCCAGCATAATTGTCTAGGAACATTGTATGGTTCAAATGGAAAAAAAATGTCCTATAAACATTACATCTAGTTTCGATAGTTTGTCTATTTTCTTTTATTTAGAGTCTTTTCCTAGAAAAAACGTAGGTTTCCCTATTTATTCTTAAATGTACTCTTCCTGTTTTGCATAGAGGAATCGTCGTACTTGTAACATGTGTGAAAGGTATTTTATTGACTTGGCAGTTGCTCATATTGTGCAACACAAGTCGAAGTTCATTATGCCGTTTGTTTTCACAAATGAAGAATATGCGGTCATTCATTTTTACTATGGGCTTGCCGCTGGTAAAGCTTGTAGTCGAGCAGTTACACCCAACCAGATTGTGGCAGCTACCAGCTCGGTTGTCCGAAGATGTAACCAGTGCATTGGAGCTGGAGGCAACCATTTTAAGGGGCTTCCTGGACATTGATTTGTTAGTTTCTTATTCTTATTCCTTGTATCATGTGATGTTCTGTCAGTATGCAGAATGAAAGTGATCTGCACTCTCAAGTGTTTTATTTATTTGCTTTAACAACTCTATAAGAAAATAGACAAACGTCCATATCTCACACTGACCGAAACTAGATGTAATGTTTATAGGACATTTTTTGTTCTATTTGAACGATACAATGTTTCTAAACAATTATGCTGGGTAAGTTTGGGTCACCCTGTATTAAAATAATGAGAATGTTTTATAAATAATAAAATTACTAATCTAAATTACTTAAGATACTATGGGACGCTAAACTGAAAGAGTTTGATTATTCTTATTATATTCAGTTACCGACAATGGTTACGGTAATAAAAAAAAAAAAAATCCTTTTTTAGGCCGCACTAACTCTTCCCTGTGCCCTATATTCGAAAAAATATGATAATCCTTTTCTTTCACAAAAACAAACAAACATTCATAGTTTCAATAGACACACTGCAAATCTTCTCACATGCCAATCTGATCGAACCTTCAATTATGGACAACCTACATTTTTCTACTAAACAAAAACAGATTTCTATCCTAGAATACATAAAAGTTTAGATGGAACCAAACTCTAGAGACTATTATAAATGATGAAATCTTATTCGATATACAAGGGTGTCCAATAAAAATCGGGTATCTTTTTCCTTCCATTTTTCAGTCGAAAAATTATTACACTTGTGTTTGGAGACAATCTCCAGTTTATAATTATTATTATTATTTTTAAGGGTGTCCAAATGAAACAAACTGGAGTACAGCAGGCAGAACAGGACACTTTTGGCAATAACAGTACTTGCAGTGCTCAAACAGTTGGGCCTAAATCTAGCCCTAATGTCGTCCACACAGTCCGCAAAATTCTGTATTTAGATTGAATTAAGAATAGTGAATCCGGGTTCAAATTTGCAACAAACTTGATTTTTATTTTTTAATAAGCGTTTTGATTTTAAACCATCGTCAGTTAAAATTACAAGATTTAAAATGACCTTATTTAATACACGAGGGTGGGCTTGGCCTCTGCATCATTTCCCAGTCGGTGGAGGTGCTAATGGTACCTATATGGGTACTCAATGTACCTCCCACTCAGTTAGTCTTTTCTCATTGTTACGGACCTGCCAACTATTTCTGGAGGAAAACCGGGTGATAGTAAATTTACGGCCGGTTGCAACAACGTCAGTTAAAACGACCCTAACTTTCGGTTAGTTAACTATCGGTTAAGTCCTTTAACCGGGAAATGTTGCACCAAGCCTAGTTAAGTCTCAGTTAGCTAACTGGATGGAATATGAGTAACGAGGACTGTGATTGGTTCGTTTTGCTCCAATTAAACTTCCGGTCAACATGGCTAATTGTTTTCAATGAGCTGTTTGATAACTAGATTATCCAAATAGCGTATCAATTTAGCTGTTTGATAATTAGCTTATCCAACGAGTTATCCAATTAACATATCCATTTAACTTTTCCAATTAGCTGTTTGATAATATTAACTTATCCGTTTAGCTGTTCGATAATTAGCATATCCTGATTGCTGTTTGAAAACTAGCTTATCAAACTAGCTTATCCAAATAGCTGTTTGATAATTAGCTTATCCTAATTGCTATTCAAATCGCTTATCCATTTAGCTTATCCAATTAGCTTATCCCATTAGCTATCCAAACAGCTTATCCAAATAGCTGTTTGATAATTAGTTTATCCAAATAGCTAATTCAAATTGCTATTCAAATCGCTTATCCATTTAGCTTATCCAATTAGCTTATTCATTTAGCTTATCCAAATAGTTGTTTGATAATTAGCTTATCCAAATAGTTTATCCAGTTAGCTTATCCATTTAGCATATCCAAATAGTTTATCCATTTAGCTTATCCAATTAGCTTATCCATTTAGCATATCCACTTAGCTTATCCAAATCGTTTATACAATTATCTTATCCAAATAGCTTATCCAAACAGCTGGTTGATAATTAATTTTCCAAACGGCATATCCAAACAGCTTATCCAATTATCTTATCCATTTAGCTTATCCAAACAACTGCTTGATAATTAGTTACCCAAATGGCCTATTCAAAAAGTTTATCCAAATTTATTTGCTATTAAATATTTCAAGTACATTAACTTATCCGAATGACTTATCCAAATAGCTTCCAATTAACTTATCCAAATAGCTTATCCATTTAGTTTATCCAAATAATTTGCACAATTAGCTTATCCAATTAGCTTATTCCAATTAGTTTAAAATATATTTCTGTTTCGGAATGCCATTTTGCTTCACTAACCATGGACTTAAACCGTGGTCATTGAGCGTTTAAGTTAAACCGCCACTTAACGTCTGGTTAAGCCCTAATCTCTCTTGATGCAACGCAAAAAATTTTAAACGGGACTTTAACGAAGAGTTAGTTTTAACTGACGTTGTTGCAACCGGCCGTTAGTAAGGTAAAATATACATATCAATAACATATTTAATTGTTACAAAAATTGGGCACTTAAATTTTACTTTTGGACATAATTTAACATTAGGATGCCACAAGTAAATTACAATTATAAACTAGTCAAAATAATTAAGGCAGTGAGATATGCCGTACATGAAATGATGAGACCAACACTGCTTAAATTATAAAATATTTTTATTTCAAGATTAAAGATAAATATAAAATATTTTTATTTAAATTTTTATTTATATAAATTGGAAGTTCCCTAATTTGTCTTCTTGTGGAACTGATTGTACTGTCTTGTAGCTTTTTTTTTCCTTTTCTATTACTTCATTTGAAGGTTCCCACTTGTAGCATGGTACTCCACTTTCTGGATAAGCAAATTTAACTGCAAGAATACTAGATAGTGTTCCAAAAAAAAAAAAAAAAAAAAAAAATGGCTGACGTAGTTGCTGGTGCATCATGGGGAAAGAATAGAAAATTTTAAGGTTCTTTTACGAGAGTACTATTCACCGGGAGATTTTTACGATCTGATGGGTGACCGGGTGAGATTGTCAAAATCTGTGTGACTCCCGGTGAATCCGGGCGAGTTGGCAGGTCTGAGTTATAAAAATGTTAAAATTTGATTTGTATCCCATGTCAATGAATTGTCCCTTCACCTTTGTTTAATTTCTTCTTATTGTAAAATTCACATCTCTTTTTATTCTCTATATCTTGACAAAGGCAAACAATTAACCGAAACCTGTTGACATTTAACCAAATAAAGTTCATTTGAAATAAGCAAAAATACAGCAAGGCTTCTATCTTTTACATAAAGTATAGAATTCTAAAGAATTTCCTTTAAAAAAAAATAAAATGCAAGCAAGCAGATTTTATTTTGCACAGAAATTTATTTATTCATGATTCAGACATTTCAAATTACAATTGTTTTTCTTATGTATATTGCAATAAAAAACTTTAAAGAATTTAAATAAAAAATTAAAAAGGCTCATGATCTTGTATGAGAACCAGCTTTATGATCAGGTGTAGAATGTGTTGTCTGATGGTAGATATTGCGTTTGGGATTGATGGTTTGCTGGAAAATGGCATTGGACAAACAGACAACTGGGGTGAACAACTGTAATGGAAAATCACTGAATGGAAAAAGAAAGAATATAAATAAAAAAGTAAGAGTGAGTAACAACTTTTAGAAAGTGATTATAAAAAATATCTAAACTATCTATTTTTTTTTTTTGTGAACTACTTCAAAGGATTTTTTGCAAATTCTGCAAAATTTTTAGAAACCGTAATTCGAGTTTTTCTTAAATTCATCTTTAAATAGTTTTTTCACCACAAATCCTTGATTATTTATTTACTGTGATCTATTAAAGTATTACAAAACAGGTATCAAACATCTACAATGTAAAATTATGTTCCAAGGATGAACGTAATAACATCTATAGAAGTGTTTCCCAAACTTTATCTTATGGCACACTAAAAAGATCTAAAAATTTTCATGGCAATTTTTCAACCTCCAAGAATGAAATCACTTCAATCTTGAGCTGGACGAAAGACAATTAATTTTTTTCAAAAAATCCCACAACACACTAGCAAATTTTTTGCAGCACACAGTTTGGGGAACACTGATCTATAGGGTGGACTATTAAGCTTCCATACATAAGAAAAATAAAATTTATTTTTTTAGGATATTTGAAATAAAAAAAAAAAATTGTTTAAAAAAATATATAGAAACTTAATTACACTCATCATAAAAAAAAAAAAAAATTTGCATCCAGAAGGAATCGTCAGATTGAAGGGAGTTAGTGTTCACCAACAAGAACAAATGATTAAAGACTGAGTGTGGGTATGACAAAATGGTTACCGGTCAAAATACCAAAATCCTTACAACTCTCAATAGGATGTTGGGATGCCATTTTCTAATGCATTCTGCCACAAGTCTTGGCATGGAGTTGTACAAGTTCATAACATAGTTTTGACTCAGCTCATCTCATATAGATGATCTCTTGCAGTGGAGACTTAACAGAACGTCCCATAGGATTTCTATGGGCGCAACTTTTTTTTTATGATATGTTTATTTTTTAAAGCTTCAGGGTGATTTAGAATTTACACCTGATGTGGAGGAAGATTTTCTTAATGCAATCAGTGATGAACTTTCCATGAATGGTTGCTGCAACTGAAGCAAGTGTAGTGTCATACTGGTATGAGATATGACACTAAACGCTTAACAAAAAATATTTCTTTTAACCATTATGCTACTGTTGGGGGAGAATACACTGCTCACCAGTTTCTTTCTAAAGAATGATTAAGACAGTTACCAATTGTTTGAATCCTATGGAAATTTTTCTGTTTGACTCAACTCCCACTACGAAAGTGGCCTTATGGGAAAGCTCCCTCCAAGGCCCCCTGGCCAATTTCAGTCTTGTCTTAAAGCCACTGCAGAATCAGCGAATTTGCCTGAATTCATCGCATCTGGCGAATTACATGCAGTTTTTGGTTGACAAGAGTTCCAACCTGTTGGAATTTTCTGAAGTCACCCCTAATGTGTATTTTTTCTTAATAAAATGATGCAATATACAGGGTGTTTCATAGTTGGTGTCCCGTCTTTAGGTCCAAATAACGACTCAAGGGGAACAGATTGGGGGAAAATGAATATTGATTATTTGGTTTTAATGTCCCCTAATTCAGAATAAAAACATTTCGCGTCCCTGGGGGTGAAGGGGTAAATTTTGAAAATTTTAATTTTGTAGGGGTAGGGGTTAGACCCCATGTGTTATTTAGAAAGTTGTAGAGCATCATGTAAAATGTGGGTTTAGCAAAAAACCCGGGGAAAAAATCTCATCCCCTGCCCTTTATCGAGTGGGTAAAGTGAAAGGTATGGCTAGCTAATGTAGACAAAAACAGAAAAACTCATTAGAAACTTATTACAACTTCATTACTTATTAGAAAACAGTACATTTGAAAATGAATGAGAATGAATGAGTCATTACCCTGAAAAGCTAATGGGCCCTAATTTTTTTCATTCATTCTCATTAATTTTCCAAATGTAGGCCCTACTGTTTTCTAATGAGAATGAATGAAAAAATTATGGTTTTTGTCCACATCGGCTAGCCATACCTTTCACTTTACCCACTTGATAAAGGAGGCAGGGCATGAGATTTTTTCACCGGGGTATTTTTTGCTAAACCCACATTTTACATGATGCTCTACAACTTTCTAAATAACACATGGGGTCTAACCCCTACCCCTACAAAATTAAAATTTTCAAAATTTACCCCTTCACCCCAGGGCTGCAAAATGTTCTGAATTAGGGGACATTAAAACCAAATAATCAATATTCATTTTCCCCAATCTGTTCCCCTTGAGTCGTTATTTGGACCTAAAGACGGGACACCAATTATGAAACACCTTGTATACATATAACCAATAGTCAAGAAAGCAACAGTGACTTGATGAAAGAATGGCTCATCCAAGAGCCAATCACAGCCAAATTCGCCTAGAACCCGCTTTGTTTCTGCTGAATGTAAAACGACTCCGAATTTTAACAAGCGGCTTTGTGACACCTGGAAAGCACCTGGAATCCAAGTGGTTGTTTCACGCCTGAAAGACGCTGATTCTGCAACAGCCTTTATGAGTAAAGATAGATAATTAATGTCAAATTTAATATCAAACATAATAATAGGCTCCCTAATGGTTGAAGTTGTCCCATACAGCTCAAACTGATGCTGCATTGGAAGATGTTCACGTAGTTCATAGGCTTATCACATCCAATGAGAAATCTACATTTTACAGTTTGATCACCTGTCCATGCATTCAACTTGCATTTTTGCTTAAGAGTCTGAAGATGCACAAACTTTTTTTTACATGGACCTCTTGAAACAGACATTTCTGTATCTGTTATTATGGTGAAACACCTCTAACATCTTCAGCAAGTTGTACAGAATGTCATTTCTCCTTAAATTAGTCAATTTTGGATGATTGTCACTTGACGCGAAGCCCCTTCTCCTCCACTGATTATGTTCAATGTGCTTCTCCTGATTTCAGCAATGGCCTGGCAGCATAATTTCATTCTGGCAGACTTCTTTGCAGGACAGCGAGAGGAATTTCATTCCATACCTCTTGCACACTTTCCAAAATCCAGCGCTGGTTTTGGAGCGATGCCTTCCAAAATCCCTTTTGAGAATGCCAAAACCACGAAAGTTCATGGGGGAAGCTTCAGGTGACTTGACAGGGATAGCAGAGAAGGGTATTGCACGAATGTCGGCCTCTTCTTCCATTTGTGCCATGAAATTCTGTGTTGAGCCATGAACACAAACTTTGTTGCTCTCCTCTCTGTATAATGCTGGGATCTCCTCCGTGTAAAGAGGCTTCAAAATGTTCTTCTGGTAGTCGTTTGCATTCACCTTAGCATTTTGTCCACCTGATGAAGTTGCAATACCCTGCCACCACCAGAAGCTTTTTGGAAAATTTTCACAACATTTGCGCATCCAATCAGTCCAGCCTTTCACATCTGCTGAACGGTAGGCCATTGCACGAACCTTAACGCAATCTGTAAGGTAAAAACGTGCTTCATCCAATGTGACAATCCCGCAAGGTAGCCTTTGTAGAGTATGCGGGTGTTGGTTTTGCATTCACGGATGCGACGTTCATTAAGAACATGAACGTTGACTTTATGGAAGATGCGCAGGCCTAAATTGTGTTTAATTATCCATTCACACAGATATTCCTGCTTTCTGAGCCATGGTCTTCTAGTATCGGAGGGTTTTCCTGTGCTACCATCTTCCTGGTCTTTTTGACTGTCAGTTGAACAGGTCTCTTCAGAGTTAGCTTTTCATGGGTGAACTTGTCGGGAACGCTCGAATTACGTATGTCAGCCAGAATGGAGTTAATAGCAGCCTTCGATAACAAAATTCCTTCCTTCTTGCACTGTTGCACTTTGTGTATAGCACTAAATCCTGCTTTAGAAAGCACTCGTATGTACCCTCTCCAAAAATCATTGATTTTTCTAGTCATGCCGTGAATTTTCTGCACCCGTTTTCTGAACAAATATATATGGAATGCCCACTGATACACCACCTGATTTACACAGGCTTGGGCGCATTCTATTGCTGGGGAGGAGAGTTCAAAATCAGCTCAGTTATGGAGACATGACTCTCCATAATAGCCTTTGCATTATGTGATTCTGCATTGGCTTAATGCACATTTCTAATTGGTCTTAATGCTATTTGTTGACAGCACAAAATGTAATTAAAAAATTACGTACCACGTTCCTGTCAAAGGCTGAGCTTCATTGCCACTTATGATGAAGAGTGGGAAGAGAATAGAAAAAACACAGCCACTGAAAAAAAATTAATTCATAAATAGCACATTATAGTCCTCTGCATGAGAGAAAAAGGATCTGGTGCATGTGTATATGGTTAAAATTTGTTCAGCTAATCATAAACAAGCCAGAAATGAGCATTACTTATTCCCGGCATTCCCTTACGTGAAATCGAAAATATCCTGGCACAGCTCAATTAGCGTGGATCAACAAGTTGAATACAATATTCATAGCCATTATTACTTCAATGGGAATAGTTATTGTTGGGCATTGTTATAATTAAAACTAAAAAATGCACAACAATTGAAAAGCGCTCAATTTGCAATTGGCGTATTGATTTCTATAACAGAATTTCTGCATGTCCTCAATGATGGCAATGAGAAATGCATTTTAGCTGACGAGACAACCAGGCCACTGCCACCCCCTCAGCCACGGTTACATGTTTCGCCCACAGAAATCGAATAACTGAGCGGATTTCTTCGCGAGACCAGTTTTCCAAACGAGTCTCATTTGTGTTAACCTACAACTAGTTGCTATACATGCATCAATTTACTTTTTCTTTTCATGCTCGGGACTGTAATTCTAAAAGTGAAACTGGCTACACACCAAATGCATATTTACCTAATAACGTAAGAAGATGGAAGTGCTGTCAAGATGGCCAAAGGCAAACCAAAACCAACAAAATAGGGCCAATTGCTCTCAATGAAAGACAATCGTTTGTGTAATTCCCATCCTTCAAGAATAAGCATGCAAGAAAAAAAAATAAATGAATTCAAATTTATAATTACTATAAAAGAATTAAAATGCTTATGTACATAAAACATGTTTCACCTTCTTGTTAGTAAAGCAATAATTGTGTCAACAAGATTATACAGACGATTGTTAGGGATCTATGATAACATGTCACAGAGGGCAGTCAATCTGGTAGCCATGCATCACAGTTTCCAGTACAGGTGGCTGGAACACAGAAGACCAAGATCAATTCGTAACCACTCCTGTTGAAATGCTTTCCAAAGACCCTCCACTGTTTGCAGTCATCTCTTGCCGAGAGCCTGTTTAAGCATGCCAAAGCCAAAAATATCCATAGGTGATGCATCCGGCAACTTGACAGGTATGTAGCTGAATGAAATGGAGCGAATTCCAGTATCTTCTTGCATGCATTCCAGGAATAGGACTTGTGACTCAATGCCTTGTCTTGGTACAGCCTAGACAGCCATACCTTGTTTATCTCGGTACCCGGTCATCTGGCTGATGGACATTTGACCGACGGACATTCGACCGAATGGACAATTGGCCAAACGGACATTACACCGAACGGACATTTCACCGACGGACATATGACCGAACGGAAATTTAACCGACGGAAAAATGCCTGCATTTCTTCGACATTTGGACATTCGGCGTAAAGAGATGTTTTCGGCAATATAATTCATTTAATGGGGAAAAAAATGTTTTCAGGAGGTTATTTTGTATAACAAATCTTATGAGACAAATCTGTTTAATTCTTTCTACTAAGCAAGCATATTGTATGGACCTATAAAAGTATTCTTTTTTGTATGTCTTTTTAAATAAATGTTTGTTTTCATATCGTTAGGTACCGTAGGTTAAAATGGGAACCGGACAAAATGCTACTCAGGGTCTTGTATTATTTAATAATATCAAGTCTTCTTGTATGTCTTTTTAAATGAATATTTTACTTCTATAAAATGAGATACTCATTAGTGATGGGCAATATTTAATATTAGTATCGTGGTATTAAAAGTTTATTCCCTACACATAAGGTTTCTGTCCTGCTTTATGAGGAGACATAAAAATGCTAATATCGGATAGTATCAAATGCGAAAATTCTAACAGTATCGATAACTCTAAAATATGCGAAATTCTTCGATATCAATAAATATTGCGATATTTTAGTCCTTAGTCGACTAAAAGAGTCGAATAATTCCAACTCGATAGTCGTAACTATATCGGATTTTTTTTATTCGATTATTTCGATTCATTCCGGCGTTTTTTTTGTTTCCATTATTAAACCAATCCGAAAGCTCATCCCCGGGAAATGTCAGGGAATTTTACAAAATATCAGAGAATTTTACAAAGTCAGGAAAAAAATGAGAAATTGGAACGAAAAATTTTGAAGAATGTCAATGATATTCTATCAAAGTAGATTTTATGTGCTGGTGATCAACTGGGAAAAGTCAGGGAATTTTACGAAATCGTTTTGCTAGACACCCTCTTAATTTCTTTAAAAAAATTAGTCATTTTGTGTGATTTAGTTGAATAAATTTCCAAGCCATTCGAATAAAATCGCCGATTACTAAAATTTTATTCGATTAGTCTATTAGACTAACGGCAAATGAATATCGCACATCCCTAATCGCCCATCACTAATACCCATCATGATTTTCGTTAGGTTAGGTTGGTAAAGAGATGGCTTTCTATACGGTCCACGTTTTTGGCAGTGAAATCCCATTAATGTTTTAAATTACATAATTACACCATACACTATATATGTCAAATATTCGGGTAGAGTGTCCATATCATTGAAAACTCTGAAAAAGAACTCTACAGTGAAAAATGTCAGAAATACTCAACCCATTACCAGTTGATTTTCATATTTGATACTATCCAATTAAGAATGTTTATGTCCCCTCATAAAGCAGAACGGAATTTTTTGATGTGTATGAATAAATTTTTTAATACACGATACTGGTATCAAATATCGCCCATCACTAATGACTATCTATAGAAGTAAAATATTCATTTAAAAAGACATACAGGAAAAGAATTGATATTATTTAATAATACAAGACCCTAAGTTGCATTTTGTCCTGTTCCCATCTTAACCTACCTAACGATATGAAAACAAACATTTATTTAAAAAGACATACAAAAAAAAATAATTTTATAGGTCCATACAATATGCTTGCTTAGTAGAAAGAATTAAACAGATTTGTCTCATAAGATTTGTTATACGAAATAACCTCCTGAAAACATTTTTTCCCCATTAAATGAATTATATTGCCGAAAACATCTCTTTACGCCGAATGTCCAAATGTCGATGAAATGCAGGCATTTCTCCGTCGGTTAAATTTCCATTCGGTCATATGTCAGTCGGTGAAATATCCGTTCGGTGTAATGTCCGTTCGGCCAAATGTCCATTCGGTCGAATGTCCGTTCGGCCAAAGGTCCGTCGGTCAAATGTCCGTCGGCCAAATGACCGGGTACCGTTTACCTCTGTACTGTACAAACAAAAGATATTATAGGTAAATATGGGGGCTTAGAACATTAGTTTGATAGTACATAGTGTTGACTTTGACTCAACTGTGTAAAGTTAACTTGCCGTTGTAGTTACCGGTATATCCCACCATGATCATGAAATCATTTGAAAATGTTACGTTGCATTCATGATGCCATTTTCAGAAGTCCTAGAACCCCTTGGGTGATAAAAAATGGCTTGGCTCTTGTTGTAGTCACTTAAATAAACATACACCTCATCTAGTGTGACCAAGTATTTCCACTTTTCATCCACCAGGTATTGTTCATATTGTTTACAGCAATTGGTCCGTCACTCTTGAACATGACGTGGCAATAACCTATGAATGTGGCTCTTGTGTCGTTTCTCCAGTTGTAAATCACGGTTGATAACTGTGTTTATTGTGTACACAGATGCCCCTACCTTCTGTGCAGTGTCTTGTTATGTTGGTGGGTTACATCTGGTGACGAGAGCCCGAACTTTCCGGACGACATCAGGAGTATGGCTATAGGACTGTCTCGGTTTGGTCTGCTTTTTACCTTCAGGGATGGCGCTGTTTCTGGTTTTGCAATGTTATTTAGTGCACTAGCTATCCCTTTCTTGAAAACTACAAAGCCTTATTTCTTGCATGCTTTCATCATAATTTCGGAATAGCTGAATTTGACGTTTGACTTGTCAATTTTTGGTGACATGACTCGATGTTTTTAGCTCGATGTTCTATACTAACTTTTTTAATACCTGCCCTAAAAAAACTATATGTGATAGCTCATGTGAAATGAATGTGTATGCCACATTTAAATATGCTAATTGTTACCAAAGATCCCTAACAACCCTCTGTAATCATTACAGCCACAAATTTATGTACCATTTTTTTGCATAAAAGAATGATATATGAAACAAACCAAACCTTGTCATCTGCAGCAAAATCTACAATGTGTTAATGAATCAACTTCAGAAAAAACTGTAATACAATTTTCCTTTCTTTCAAATCAAGCATAACTGATTTGTCAATATATATATATATATATATAAAATTGATTCGTTAATAATAAGAACCTAAGAATTCTGACACTCTCATAAAACAATTATGAATATGAAAATTTTCAATGCTTCTGATGTTGCAAATGGCAGTAATCAGCAGTATCAGATGCTTTCTTACACTACCTATGTGATGGTATTCAAAGAGTTGACCTACTGGATTATGTCTGAATAAATAGCATCTTCACTCAGACACACCTTTATAACCTAAATTTGCTGTTTTCCTTGATTGTTCATTTAATTCCTTCTTAAGCCGGTTTCGCAATTAAATAGCTAGCGGTGGTGGCAAATAGGCGGTGATAAATGCAAATGCTTTACATTTCATAAAAAAGAGCTGCTCAGCCAGCGTTTGCAGGGAGAGCATCTTCTGCTACAATCCGACTGGTCAGTGGTTATAAAATGCCATTCTGAAATCTGATATTACCCTTGTTATTACATAACCAATATTCCCACGTCCCCTGAAATGATCCCAATATACAAAAAGCGATGAATGTCTTGATAATTTTCTTTCATCTCTCCGAATAGTACAAAACCATGCATTCTTCGTTTTGGATCTTCTGGAACAGATATGAAACGTTTCTCCGGTAACTTATCATCGTACTTGTACAGTTTGGTACAGTACACCATTTGTATGCAGTTATTTTCTCTTCTATTGTTTTAAACAACGCTAACCTTTGTCGGTCATACAACGCATCACCAGCTAGGATTACAGGGAGGCTCTGAAGCTTTAGCCATCAGCTGCCGAAGTCTTTACTGAAATGTGACATCACAGGAGAGAAGCTGCTTCACCGACGTGGAAAAGTTTAAAAATTAAACGCATGATGCCTATTCATACCGCATTGTTATTCTCTGATTGGTTGAGCCACTACAACTGGTGCAGCCAATCGAGTCCAACACACTGAGCCTTGGACTGCTTCATAGATGACATGCAGTTTGAATTAACTAGGAAATGGTTTGCTGTGTGGTGCTCCAGGCAGATGCCGCGACATGCCCAGAACCGGTTTCAACCTTCCCAAAAGTGGAGCTAACTGATTTTTTAGTGTCATCCCAAATATAAATATATTTTGCATAGGATTTAAAAACTCATGAAATAAATTATAGCATCAATCTGTCGTCTTCCATCTGATGGTTGATTTTGGTTGTTGTTTGTTTTTATTTAATTTTTAAAAACTTCATGAATACCTAATACTTCATCAATTGATCAAAATTTGACCTATTCCCTCATTTCAAATAAATGAACATTAACAAAATAAATACTCATTTATCCTGCACATGTTTTATTATTTGCAACTTGTCACTGCTGTCTGTACACAATCAATGTCTTGGGGATGCTTCCTAATTTCTCACCTCTGCATACAGAGCTCCATTTATAAAATGCAAATTGAGGCTTTACACTCTATAGGGTCACATTATAAAAGAAATAGAGGAACCTCTTATGGCCTCATGAGGAACTTGCACCTAGGGCCTCCAAAGATATAAATGAAATACTGCCTGGATAACTCATCACCTTAAAAAATTGAACAATTCAACTACACAGAGTGGCCAGTTTATTAGGAACCCCCATGACAATGCAAATCTGTTGGCATAGTAATTACTACGTATCAATTGGTCATGTGACAGTGGGTACTAATATAAAGCAAGAACCCACCTGTCAACTGCAAGTGGTTTGATCGTCACCATGGGGGAAGCGAAGGATCTGTGCGACTTCAAGCGCAGGATGATAGTTGGTGCCCGGGAGTTTCTGAAACTGCAAGTCTTCTAGGCTTTTCCCAAACAACCATTTCAAGGGTTTACCAGGACTGCTTAAACAACCAAAAAACAACTAGCCAGAGACGAGCCTGTGGTCACAAACTACTCATCAACCCAAGGGGTGAGCATAGGATGGGAATGCTCGTTCGTGCGAACAGAAACATCACGACTCGTCAACTAATTGAATAACATCTTTGAATGCAGTATACACCATACATTGGCAAGGATGGGCTGCAACAGCTGACGGCCAATCGACGTGCCTTTGATCTCCACCCAAAACTGCAAAAAAGTCTCCAATTTGGCCGTGATCACAAACACTGGACTGTTAACAACTGGAAGGTCTGCTGGTCGGATGAATTCTGTTTCCTACTGCATGAATCAGATGGCGGACGCAGAATTTAGGGCCCTCCTGTCTGTTTCCACTGTTCAGACTGGTGGAGGCTCTGTAATGGTCTCGGGAATGTCTTCCTGGCTTACTCTTGGTCCGCCGATACCTGTAGAATAACGTCTTAATGGTCAGGGCTACCTGAACATTGTTGCCAACCACGTTCATCCCTTAATGGCTACCGTGTATCTCCCAATGGAAGGATACTACCAGCAGGACAATCCTCCATGTCACAAGGCTCATCATGTAATGGTTCCTGGAGAACGATAATGAATTCGACTTCCTCTTCTGGCCACCACAATTTGAACCCAATCGAACATCTTTGAAATGAGCTGAACGGGTTATTCGAGGCATGGATCCACCACCATCCAATAAGCATCAATTGGGAGCACCTGTTGCATCCGCACGGACAAACATCACAGAACAATGCTTCCAGCGGCTAATTGAATCCATGCCACAGCGAATTCGTGTTGTTACAGCTGCTAGGGTTGGTGCAACACAGTATTAGGGGGTGTTCCTAATAAACTGGCCACTCAGTGTATAATAGAGTTGACCACTTTATAGGGGAGGTGTGAGGATTTAGCCATGCTAAATAATGCTATTTTTCTGTGTTTGTTTTTGTTTGGATTTATAGACTGTTAATTTTTTTCAGAGACAAATTTTGTGTATAATAAAATTTACATTTTCATTTGTTTTTTACTTTAACTTTTTGTTTACTTTTAATTAATGTTTGTAATTGCTATTTGATTCATTGCTACAATACAATTGGTTGAATGGGTGTTTTCTTGTGTATGACTTTCATTTCACATTATGAATACATAAAAAATATAGATTTACTAAACTATAGCTTATTTCATAAGAAAAGTAATTAAAAAATTAGCATAAAATTGAAAAATAAAAACGAGTTGAAAATCGGATTTTTTTCTTTGTTTTTAGCTTCGTTAAGTTAAACCTTTTGGTCCAGTCATTATTTACTCAGTCCCTTCTGACCTAAATTAGTTGTTTTGACTTTCAAAACTGGGGGTGGAGGTAGGGGAAAAGGAGCAATATCCTTCCTTCCCTTATTTTAGCAGTGTTAAATCCTCACACCTCCCCTTCGAAGTGGTCAACTCTCGTGCCCTCCGACTATAGCAATTTTAGTTTAAAAAAAACAAAAAAACAAAACTTACCCATATTGAACCATTTATATTCAAATGCATATAATGAATATAATAAACACATGTGGATTAATCCAATCATTTGTCCGACAGCAAGAATGGGTAAAAGTCCAACCAACATTCCCTAAAGAATTTTAAAAATAACTAACTTAAAATTAAACTTAGATCTGTCAAGCTAATTTTTTCACATATTTTTATAATAACCTGGACAAGAAAGAGTGCTTGAATGAGAATACTGAATAAAGTATCAGCAAGAAGTTTACTCAAGCCAGGGAAGAAATGAGGGCGGCCTCTCGTGTGTCTGTAAGCAGAATCGGCAATGTCCTAGTGATGTGAGAAAAGAAAAAGAAAGGAAAAAAAAAAAACTTTTTAAAATTTTTTAAGCACAAAATATTTAATGGAATTATTCCTTATTTTTAACCATTTTTAAAAAAAACATCATCCTTCAAAACTTAAATAAAATCATCAAAGTTAAGAAATTCGAAGGCTGGTACCTAGAATTCACTTATCCGTGAGCTTTTAATTTTTAAATAAAAGAGTTGTCATTGTTAAATTGACAAGTCAACCTTCATTTCCTTTTAAAATGCATTAGCATATACACTGTATATCTCTCTTAAAATTCTTAAAAGTAGCTCTCCTAAAACAGCAGAATAAATATTTAGCAACAATGGTTTTTAGGTGTTTTCTTAGGGAAAAGTGCTTTAACAGAATTTTCATCTGTTGATTTTCATTTTCTTTAATTTTCGTATCTCTTATGCATATGTCACTAGAAATCAAAAGAACAGAATAATTTTTTAAAATAAGATCTGCTTAAGGGCCTTTAGGAGAGGGAATTCCACCACCATCAAATATTCTGTGATTCTGTAATGTTTTATTCTTAGATATGTTTAAAACATTTATCAGGTAATTATATTATAAACGTAGGAGTTGTGATAATTATATATTAATTAAGATGAATAACACTCCTTTAATTAAAAGAAGACAAATAAATTAAAATAAATAATATAAAACAATGAAAAAAGTCACCCAATTGATAAAGT
>JAHWFO010006418.1:2207349-2220468 GCA_023313115.1 Rhysida immarginata
TGATATATGCTTAACTTTAAAATGTCATCTAACATTTAGGTCAATAAAATAGTATAAATCCTGCTAAACATATTTTCTTACTCCACTTTATTCACTTTTAACCGATTGACTTGAGCAGAGTAGCGTTGGGCCAAGGCAGTTAACTGAGCTGGTGCAGAATTCTTTTCTGCCAAAACCTGACTTTTATCCAACTGGAACACCATTAATGTTCCACATAGTGAATCCTTCACTCCGGCAGCTACTCCACTTATAATTAACTGCAAACAATTCAAGGTAATAATAAGAAATAAAGTTATGGATAAGAGCTGAAATGCAAGTTTATCTTGTGAATTGCAAATTTATCCAAAAACAATACTTACCTTCATACCCTCCATCAATGTCTAATTGATATAAAACTGCTAAAATTATTTCTGTGTGGCACCATTTCCTGAAAGAAAATGACAAGAAAATAACTAACTTATGTCAGTTTACGTTAAAACTCTTATACACTACCCTGCCAAAAGTATCCGGACACCTCGCTCCATGCGCCCTCTACGGGAATGCTGTCGTCAGTAACGTGTTGGATCACCCTTTGCTGCAATTACTGCTGCAACACGACGAGGAAGGCTGCCCACAATTTGTTTACACTCCATTGGTGTGATATGGTGCATGTGGTTGTCAAACGATCCAACAACTGATAACGATTCGTGACCGGGGGCATGTGCATCCGTACATGGCTCTCCAGCACATCCCAAAACACTTCAATTGGGTTCAAGTCTGGACTCTATGCAGGCCAGGGCAAAACCAGATGTCTGCACGGGCGAACCATGCCTGTGTTGAACGAGTGGCGTGACATGCGGCATTGTCCTGCTGGAAGAAGCAGTCCGATGAAGTGCCACAGAACTCAACCATCGCTTCAGGAAGGTGCGTTTCCAACATCTCTTGGTGCTGTGGGGCATTCAGTTGCATGTCAACACCGGTGATAGGTCCTATGCCTGTTATACAGAACGTGGCCCACACCACGACCCCACCACCAAAGTCCTCACTGTGGGCATGAGGTACTCTGGTTCGTTTTTCTTATTGGGCCGCCTCCAGATCCACACACGACCGTCAGATTGTTGGAGTGTGAAGCGGCTTTCATCACTCCACATGATCTTTGCCCAATCATCACTATCCACTGAGAACTCCCTGTACACCATCGTAGTAGACTATGAACAGCATCCACCCTTGAGACGAATGGCTTCCTCTTTCCGGCTCTCCCATAGAAGCCAATCTTATGGAGGGCACGTTGCACTGTAAGCACTGATGGGCCACGGGCTGCGGCTGGTGAGTAGGTATCTGGGTGCCCTACAAAGGCAACAGTGATGTCCCGCAGGGTGTCTTTGCGATGCCTCACCACCATCCAAGACAGAGCATGTTTGTCTCTCGACAACAGGATGGAGGTTTTCTGAAACGTTTTGCTGTCATTGTTGCACCTGCCCGTTCATACTTGTGTACAACATTGTGCACAGTGGAGCAAGGATTCCCAGTCAAATCGCTGATTTCACGAAGTGACTTCATTCCTCTCTCAAAGTCGGATAATTCTCAGACCTTTGGCATGCTGACTGGTGTTGTCACTGCTATACCATCTGATGAGTCATGTCTTTAATATGCATACTGTCAAATGCATCCTACAAGGGAGACCACATGAACATAAGTGTGTATGGATACCTTTGACAGGGCACTGTATGTTCTCATTCAAATAGCAATGTAGAAATCAAACATGCAAAAAGATTTGTTTATATTGCATCTTTCTAACGTATAAAGAATGACTCACAGATCAAATTCTATTAGAAATTTCATAAAGCAATTTAAAAATATGCTAAAAAAGTAGACTAGGTACCCATTTTCAGCGAAGAAAGACAAAAGTAAGAATAAAAAAGAAAATGAAACCTTAAAGCTAAAGAATAAACTCTAAATTCTCTAGATTTAAGGTTTTATTTTCTTTTTTACTTCTTACATTTGTCTATCTCTGCTCGAAAACTTCGCAGCATCTCAGTTGTCTTGCAGGCAATATGAGGATGCACGTTAGCATGCAACAGGACCGTACCCAGAATTTTATTTCGGGAAGGTGGGGGGAGGGCTATTCTTCTAGTAGTGTGGGGGCAGAGTCCACCAGGGACACAGATGAAAAGAGTCTCTAGAGATCCAACGCAACATGAGCATGCTATATACATTTCTCCATGTGAAAAGCACAGATTTTCCAAACTATCTCCCACTACTTTTAATGATTTGTACTTGCACTTTATTGAACATCATCTTTTACTATATGTTCCACTCAGGATCACACTTTTCCAAGCAATGAATCAGCTGCCAAAACCCCTTGTTGTGGAAGTCCTGTTTGGCCTTGGATGAACTGTTGCACCTGAAAAATGTTCTTCAAGCTGTGTGCTTGAATTTTTCATTCCTGAGTGCACATCAGGTGAGGCAATAATTCATACCCAAGTGTCCTGCAAGTGTCACAGTTTCTTGTGCTGCATGAGCAAAAGTGGAATGCACCTTTGGCAACTTTTGTCATGTGGATTTCACTAGATATTACACATAGCCCTGTGGCTGATATGGACTTTCTCCATGATCTATTTCACTGTGGTTCTTCAGTCTTCATGGACCAGTTGCTGCATAATTTGCAGCTCCTTGGGTAGGTGTCAATTTCCAGAATGATCTGGCCATTTTGGAAGTGCTGCTGCCACATAGCCATGGCCTCATATGATGGAGCTCTGTCCAAAAAAATGCTTTTCAATGCAGCATGGATCTATGTGACATTATTTCCTTCAGATGCAGAAAACACACTGCAGTAAATGCTTCAATTTTGGTGGCAAAAACACACAGGTAAATGTGTTTGGGCATCTCTGCATGAATGTGGCTAACCACTGTCGTTTCACTGTTGCACTCAGATTTCCATGACGATTGTAAGGACTTTTTGAACAACTCTTATACTTTGGTCTACATAAATGAAGTTAATAATTGAAGGGGTTAGTGAAATAAAGGGTGTATCTCTCATTTTGGTAAATTTGAGTTCTTGCTATAGTATGGATTATCACATCTTCCATAGTTTATTAACCAGATGATGGATATCTCAATTTTCCTGTTGACGGGAGTGAACTATTGAATGTTTAATAGCAATCACTATAGAACTTCTAATAAAATTCCAAATATCTTAAAACAATGCAAATGAGAAATAGACCCTTTTTGCCCACTGACCACTCAATTTCATTAATTCCATTAATTTGAGATCCCTAAGGCCAGGCAGGCACTGAGGTGGTAAGCAAGTGGAGTGGGAGTGGCGTGGGAGTGGCATGGTGGTTAAATGGCAAGTGGAATTTTTAAACCTATGTAAACAAATACGAACGCGCACATCAAGGTGGAGTGGTGGTGGTGAAGTGGAGTGGAGTGGAGTGGAGTGGAAGTGGCGTGGCGCCAGTCTGGTGCCACTCGTCTCCGACATGTTTAATTGTTTAATTTTTGAGTGGCATGCCACTTCGCTGCCACTTGCTGGTACACATTCCAGTAGGCAGAATGCGAAACAGCAGTGTTATGAGAAATTTGTGTCATTGTTTTTGAAGCACAGGACATAGTATTTCAAGTAATTTGCAAAATGTTACTTTCTTCTTTCGGTAAAAAGTTTGAATTTATCGTCGTTTAAATTTAAATCATGTCTATATGCGTTGTATATTCCACATCCCCCCCCCCCCTGCCAAAGAGGGTGAATCCAAGGACGCGATGATTTTGCATATTAAAATTAGCAAGTTGCACAAATAACAGAGCATCTTCATCTTCTGAGGACGACATACTAAGTGGCAAGTCAGTGGCACGATATAATACTTGCCACTTCATTGCGTGATAAACCACCTCGACACCACTTCGCCACCACGCCACCTTGTTGCCACGCACCACTTTTTAACCACACCATTGCCACGCCACCTCAGTGTGCACCTTGCCTAAAGTCTGACTACATTCCCATATATCACAAGTCTCATATCTCTGTAATGGACAATTCTCCTCATTTTTAGTAGCAAAAACTGAAAAAAAAAAATCACAGCAGCTAAATTGTAAGTTTCAATATTCTTTTGTCTAAAACATTTTACTGTAGAAACTAACATGATGCAAATTTCCAATAGGTGGCTACTATAAATACTCAACAAATGCCAACCAACAAGCAAAAGGTTAGTGGATGTGGCAAAGTATCAGGGAATGTCAGTACATTCCTCCTTGGATCAACAACTTTTTCCAATAGACCTAAAAAGCTTTCATAACAGCCATATAGTCAACATGACATTATGTTGTGAGAAGTGTACAAATTATGGGGTATCACAGATCAGAAAAACATTGTGTCATGAGAGTTTTATTTTGTTGACATATCGCAATTAAAGAAAGAACACAAGAGTCATTATTTTAACTGAATGTCACATATGGTAATTGTACATTTTAGTACTATAAAAAGATATATCAGAGTGAGGAAATGCATGAATAAAGGAAATGATTGCACAATAACAAATGATAAGAGCAATCTTTACTTACTTTTCAAACCAGTTAGGGTCGCGGGGGCAGCAGCTCTATGGAGGATCTCCAGCGCTCACGATTTTCCACCATCAGTTGACTATCCTCAATGGCAATACCTACGCTACTCGAACCCAGATTCTCCATATAATCTAGCCCCCTGGTTCTAAGCTGACCCCTTGGTCTCTTACCCACTGGCTTGGAAAATAGCAACTCCCTAAGAAGATTAGTTTGCGGCATCCTATCATGTGGCTATACCAACGCAACTGAGACCTGTCAATGGAGAGGAGTAGTGGCTCAATACCTTATTGTGCTATCCTGCACTCTAACTGCCACACCTCTCAGAAATCTCGTTTTGGCACTTGCATCTGCGATTGCACTCTTTTGGTAATTAATCATTCTATACATAATACAGGGTGATTACAAAAGAATATCCCAACTTTGAAAGGCCATGTTTACAAAACAAATAAGCTTACAACCTTGACTGATTAATCAATTCAAAGACTAAATTTTAAACTTTCATTTTGAACAACTTAGGTTCATAAATGTTCAATGTGACTGCCACGAGAAGCTCGAATATATCTACTTGGTAATCAAACTCATCCCACACTCTTTGAGGCATGTCCTGTGTTACAGTTTCGATGGGTGCAGATATTCTGGTTTGAGTTCGTCAATTTTGGCTAGCAGTGATGGAAAACTCGCTTGATTTTTTATGTAATTCCATAGAAAATAATTGCAGGGGGTTAGATCAGGGCTTCTTGTGGCGAAACGCACGTTGAACAGTTGTAACCAATTCAGTTTTAGCAAACTCAATAACTAACACAAAATGCTACTGCTATGCAGTGGCAATCTTTACGCAAACTTAGAAATGAAAACGATCTCTCATTTTCATGATGAAGGTGCTCCTAACGACATCTCTCAGAATCCAAATAAAACTTCAGAACTTCCTCTTTACAACGATTCGTGGAATGGTGCTCTAAGTTATTTGATTGCAGAGATGTAGGCTTACAAAGTTGGGAGAATCTTTTGTAATCATCCTGTATTTTAATTTACCTGTAACCAATCAATTTTACCAAAGATTAGTTAGCAGAATCCATTTTAAGTCACATGAGATTGAAGAAAAATGAAGAAGCTCAATTTAACCAAAAGTGAAAGAGATATTTTGGAGACTGATAAAACAGAGTGCGCATTGAATTATATATCCTGAATTTGAATCCACTTTGTAATACTAAACTGTGCAATTACCTAAGATCAAGCACACTTACAAAAAAAATCTCCTGGAGTTCCCGGTGTAAAATTGGAGAATGTATCAATATCATTTGTTGCTTAAGCTGAAAGATCTTGTTTGAAGCGCTAAGGGGAAAAGAAAAAAAGATTGAAAAATTTAAAGGAAACAAGAAATAAACTTTAAAACACAAAGTAAATCTGCTTTTCCACAAAGATTTTTATTCTCCATGAATATGCATATTTTGAAAAAAAGGTAGTCATCTTTCAGCATGAGAGACTGAAGATATCCAAAACCATGATCTTGAACTTGACCAAAGAAAAAGGAAAAGAATTTTTCGTCCTTCCCTACAATAGAATCTTGGTGAAAGGATTGGAGAAGATAGCAAAGAAGTTCGGTCTAAACATCACCTACAAAAGTGGACACACATTGAGGAAGATATTATTTTAAAATGGAAGGAAAAATTCTGCCACCTGGATACAAACTAGAAACCTTGAGCGTCATATGCTCGACGCTTATAGGAATGAGATTCCTGAGAGGTGTGGCAGATGTTACCCTTACTAGATAGAGTGCAGGATAGCACAGTAAGGTAGTCTTTAGGTAGAAAAACTACCTAAGGTGATATTAGTCTTTAGGTATTGAGCCACTACTCCTCTGCATTGACAGGTCTCAGTTGCGTTGGTATGACAGGTCTCAGATGCGGCAAACTAGTCTTCTAAGCCAGTTGCTATTTTCCAAGCCAGTGGGTAAGAGACCAAGGGGTCGGCTTAGAACCAGGTGCTAGATTATATGGAGAATCTGGGTTCGAGTCTCTTGGAATCCAGGTTGCAGAAGTTTTCCTTCCATTTTTTCAAATAATATCTTTACCTGATGTTTGGAGATTCAGCCCCAGTTTATATTCATTATTTATTACTCATTGAGAAGATTACTCAGTTCAGTAAAAGACAAAATTCCAGCTGAAGATCATTCAGGGATACATTGACTCGAGTGTGGCTCATGCCCGCGTATTTATGAGGACAGACTAGAGTGAAAATTAAGGAGCACATCAAATATGTCCAAAATTGCAAACCCGAAAAGTCAGGATTTGCCCAGTACATTCTGGAATTTAGACACGATATCGACCTCAAAAATTATAAAATTCTGGATCATGTGAACAATGATAGACACCTGAACTTTTTAGAGTCACTAGAAATAGCTCGCAAGCCAACTAATGAGCTCATGAACTTAGATAGAGGCTCCATGGACCTCTCTGATTGGTTGGGTCTTGTCAATGTCATCAAATAATTTTTCCCATTGGCTGTGGTTTTGTTATTATTTTCCAAATTTGTTCTTCATTCTTGATCGGCTATGTAACTATATAAATACCCAGTCACTGAATAAATTCTCATGCTGAAAGATGACTATCTGGTAGTCGAAATATGCATATTCATGGTGAATAAAAATCTTTGTGGAAAAGCAGACTTACTTTGTGTTTTAAGGAATTGGCATCCACAGTATTTAAGGTAATTGGTTATTTTTCTATAAGAAATAAACTATTTGAAAAAGGGTTTTATATAATTGTAGTGAAACAAACATCATAATATTTTGAAACACTTCACTAGAGATTCCAATAAACTCTGCTTGTTGTTGTTTATTGATTATTGTGAACTGGGGATAGTAAGCATCCTCATATCCTCATCATGACAGCTTGAATTGCAATATATCTATTTTTAGAAAACAGATCAATGATTAAATTAATCCCTGCCCTTATCGCATAAAATGCGGGCCAAAATAAGGTTCCTTTATAGATGCAAACTGGTATTCGCCTCAAAGAATGAATTCACTGTTGCAGACAGGTTATATCTAACCTATTTAGTAAGTAAAACATGTTGTTTAATTCGTTAAGTCGTTGAATTTTAAATCCACAACACAAAGAGAACAACAACAAAAAGAGGCGGAACTGGTCGAAAGTATCAATATTTAATAGATTAGCATATGAACTCTGAATAATAAGCATCAGCGAAATCAAGTTCAAAGATCGCCTGCGTTTTCAGTTATTTTGTTCTCGTAAAGCATTGCATAGATCGTCTTCCTTTCTAGATTAAATCTATCTTACGTGTTTAATAAGTTCTAAAATTTATTTTTATGAGATGAGAAATAAGATGCAGATGTAAAACCTTAGAAATAAGGACGGTTCTTTAGGAAGGATTCGCAGTTCAATGAGGATGTGCAAGTAACCTTTCGACCATCGATCGACAACAGCTGACTCGACCAACATTAGCAACAGCGTCCTCAGTTTCAGCCAAGGCAAAATTATTTTATTCAATTATTTCAGCCTCAAAACAGTGAAAAAGCAAGGTAATGTACATTTATCTTTATTCACAGTTAATTCGTTAATAAAGAGTTTATTTTTCAAGAATTAAAAATTTATAACATTAAAAAAACATTGATGTCACATATTCAAGTTTCTGACTCACAAAAACACATCGAGGTTAGTTGCGGATCACGTGATCAAAACCAGACAAAAACACGCGGTTGATCTTATGCTGCATGCCGTACATTTTACCCATAATGAGTTTGTTTTTCGAAAGGTTCTTTAATAATATCAGTCACAAAGTTTTCGCGATTTCAGTTCTTATTTAACCATATAACAGAAGATTTAAAACATCTACATAAAACAAAACAATATCGCTACTCCACAGGAAACGGTATCCCTATTTCATTGGACAAAAAGAAATGACGTCACAAAATGCTCTTCAGAAGCGTTTGTATAAAAATTCCCTCATTCCCTTGTTCGTGTGCAAGCTAAATAGCAAATGGATAATCCTCATATAAGATTCCTCGTGTACGAATTTGAATAAGTTATTACCATAAGTGATTTTGTTTCGATGTTCACCGAGGAACATTTTCCGATGTCAGCATGCGAAACAGGAACTTCCGGAAATTTGGCGGGAAAGCTAAGCGGCGCCGCTGACTGTTCCCTCCGCGGGTGAGCCAATCAGGAATTGAAGTTTTGGGTTCTATTGAAAACGGTTTCCAATGAGGAAGAAATTTTTTACCAAGAAAAACCGATGCACTCGATCGCGATCGCCTGTTGTCATGTCTCTGTGCTTCCGAAAACAAACAGTCGTTGATAAAAAGTCGTATGAAAATGATTGTTAGAATAAAACGTGAAATGAAGAAATACAAAATGAAGTTCATATTAAGTAATCTAAAGCTAAAAAGCGTATTGTCATCTCTTTAGCAATATTTGTCGATGTGCAAATGAAGTGTTAAATAATAGATGTGACTTGAACGATCCAATATGATTGGCACCACGACCAAGCGCTCTGCTGTAGTCACTCTGCCCGAGTAAATTAGTTTTAGTTTCTTTTCTGTATGTTGTGTGGGGGTAAAGCTCAAATGTGATTTAAGTGTTTTCTTTGGCATTCTCCCTTACTTAGGCTGGACATCCCACCTGAGCATAGAGCTATTCGCCACTCAACTCCTCCCGATCTCAAGGGTCTCAAGTACACACATTTGCCTGGACTCGGTTCGGATGGAAGGTTTAGGAATTGATATTGATCTTTTCTTGTTTCATTTACTTTTTAAACTTAATTTAATCAGGATCATTATTTGTTTGAAAAATTGCTAATCATCAGGAGGAGAGTCCTCATACATACTCTTAATTAATCCTTAATAATTATTATGCTATGTTCGCACTATGCCTTAATCATGGTTAACTCTTGATCACGATTAAGCAACACCGTGTGGCCTGCTTTTTGGTTTACTGCTCAATTAAGAGTCTGTTAACTAACCGTGTTTCAGGAACCCAATTCGTGACATCGTATCCCAGTTAGCACCAACAAACAGGAAAATAAAATGTGGTGGACAAGCGAAAGCACTGCAGTGAATGGTCTCATGAGCAAACCAGAGCTCTTATATATGTTTGGGAAGAACAATTTTCAGACTTGAAAAAGGCTAAACGTAACGGCTAAGTATACGAGCACATTCTACTCCAGCCATCGTAATTCACTAACGGCAAGATTTGACGCCCGCAGAAGCTAGTTACCACTCTCACCGCCATCTATTGACACAATCACCGCCATCTATTGAGAAAAAAATCATAGAAAACACCATTTTGCTTGGTAACTGTCATTTCCCTTCAATGCAGTGCAAACGAAAAGTGCTTGATTAGCTAACCACGGTTAAATAACTGTGATCTACTGACCGTGATTAGCTCACAGTGCGAACATAGTATTACGTACTCATTATGAGGTGTGTTTGTTTATTGCAATGAATGTGAGTAGCCCTACCAATATATCACATTGCCGTGAAAGTTGTCAGCGATGTATGCCTTCCAATAGTGTCCTGAGATGGGTAAAACATCGAAAATTGATTCCCGGAATCGATATATTTTCTCAAAGAATCGAAAAGAATCAATTCCCCTTAGTTTCGCGAAAAACAATAATACAGTTGTATGTTACTGTCAAAGCAATATCATGCATTACCTAAAAGCCAAATACTAAAATACCAATAGAAATACATAAACTGAACAAATAAATTGATCAAATCATCAAATGGTACAGAATTTAGAATAAGCAACTTTTCCTAAATTTTTGGTGTATAAACATGATCTACATTTGTTTAACACAAACCAAGTTTTAGAAAATAACTACGGTATTCAGCTAGCACTGACGTTGCTGGAGAAGTCCGATACTTCAATGCCAACTGAATGAGTAATGGACTTTGTCTCGTTTTTCCTTCCAGTACTGTAAAGGATTGACATCCATTGCCAAAATAGAGTTGAAAATCTATAACTAAACCTAAGCTGGTAATCATACTGGCATTATTTGCATTTTCACTAATTCATTGTTGCGTTGGCCCCATAAATCAAACTCATCATCATTAACATTAAAATTTGTATCAATTTCATTATCTGCAGTTGGACCATTTTGAAATGAGTGCATTTCTTTTAATTGTGAATTGATTGCATTGGTGACATGGCTACAGCATTCATTGCTTTACAGAAGTACAGAGAGCTTGCGGCAGCCAATCAGGTCATCCGGGTTGCACCGTGGCTCTCCGCATGTCCTCTGGTTTTTTGAGAATCAATTCTCAACACAATGTATCGATGGCATACAAGAATAGAAAAATCGATTATTGATTCTTTTTCGATGTATCGCAGGGCACTACCTTCCAATACTCGGTAAATAACGAGATATTAAATTATGTTTTCGAGGTGATCTCTGACCCTCTTAGATGTAAGATCTGTTCATTTGTAATAACAATATTGGCTAAAATGCCAATCGCTTTCTCTAATGCTAATCCCATAGTAGCTGCACAGTACATGAAATGAGCAGAAAGCGTTGTTCACATTTCATGAATTGTGTAAAATTCTGCATATTTCACGAACTGTCAAGGGTATTGTACAATTCAGGAAATGAGCAAAAACTTGCGCATTTTGTGAATTGTGCATTTTCACAATCTGTGCGTAACATACCGTATATACAATATGGCCTCTTTAATTCACACAATTCACGAGTGAAGATGCCCAAAAACCCGCATGCGTATTTGTTCTTGCACATCAAGATTACTGCAGTGTTAATGTTCCAGCTGGAATTGTGCATAAACAACTGATCAGCCCATATTTAAGGCCTGCTTGTCTAAGGTAAATTTCAACGAGTGCATTATGTTCCTTATTCAGGAATTTAAATGCATGCTGATGCCACCCACCATGTTCATATGCTGTAAAATGGGCAATTGATGAAAATCTAGTGAAACTTGGGATGGATAAAGATTCAAATACAGGGCGTCTCAAACCTCTAGGTCAAATTCGGGGGAGGCCATGGCCTGGTGGGCTTCCACTGAACACACAACTTCATGGAAGTTAAGCAACATCAGGCATGGCTAGTCACTGGATGGGCGACCATCAGTGAGATACGATCTTCACCCCCTTGGCTGCTGAGACCATCTTACAGCAGTCGTTAATCCAGGTCCATCCAGGGACCCAACTCGTCGGCCTCTGGCCATACAGACCCTGGATGGACGTACTGGATTACAATCAATCAATAAATAAAAATAAATAAAATAAAAAAAAATTCTACCCATCTGCAGAATGGGACTGTAAACCGATATTGAGATGAACCAATGATTGGAAATGTATATTGCAAGTGCCACGAGATCTTGTATGTGAGAGGATGTGGCTGCAACATGACAGCTCACTTGATGATATTTGCAGATACCTGGACAACAGCTTCCCTGATCGTTGGATTAGAAAGCCCCTGGTCACATGGCCAGTGCAATTGCTGAATCTCTCTCCGTTGGTTTTTTCTTACGGGGGAATGCATCAAGTCTGTGGGGTAGATACCCCAGTACATTTTGAGGCAGTCTTCACAAAGTCACTGGGGACGATAGGTGCGGGCACCCGGTCAAACATAAACATAAGTGTGGGCCTTGCCTTCAAGGACACAAACGCTAGTGGGGCAAGTACAGTGAACACAGCCCATCTGCTGGATCCATGGTTTTGAGAGCAGATCACGGCACCCACTGATCACCCATAATGCAATGCAAGGCTTTGTTTGCTTGGTACATCACATTCCTCGATCAGAAGAGATGCAACAAACAATAATATCGAAGGCTTTTCTATACAGTGTAGTAGCGGTTATTTGGACTCGTGAACAACCGGACCCTCTATTATCTGTATGGCTCATGGGAAATGTTGTGAAGAAAACGTGCTATGGTACTCTTGTTTTTCTTTTTTCTCATGACTTTTTCCCATACAATGGAGGTAAACGCCTAACAAAAGTCTTTTTAAGGAGATTTGAAAAGGTAAACGAAAATAGTCATTCTACAATACAGTCTCAGTCTAGTATAAATCGTTAAAATATTCTTTTAATTAACTGAACATAGGCCTGTTAAGAGTCTATTAAAAACATTAAACGAGTTTAACTAACATCAACAAGTTTAATTAAACATTAAACGGCAACCACATGAAAAACAAAACAGTAATGTTAAGCATTTTTCGGCAACCAAACACTAGAAATAGTGAACGGCTTGACAAAAGTGAAAGTGGTGCAAAACTTGCTGCCGTTTATAGTGTAGGTACATCAACTATTTCTGACATCAAGAAACAAAAAGACGAAATGAGGAAGTTTGTTTCAAAGACTGAATGTGGACAGGAAAGCGGGAAAACGCTTAAAAAAGCTGAACACACTGAAGTGGAAGACTCTCTATTCTTGGTTCATGCAAGAACGCAGCAGAGGTACACTAATAAGTGGTCCGATTCTTGCAGGAAAAGCACAGTATTATTATGAGAAAATGACAGGTAAATCATGTGAAAAGCATTTCAATGCTAGTCAAGGCTGTGAATTTTGGAATTCGTCTGCACTTTCTGTAAATGGGGAAAAACTTTCTGCCGA
>JAHWFO010006418.1:2220568-2279058 GCA_023313115.1 Rhysida immarginata
TTATAGAAAGGAAAAGACAAGGGCCACGACAAATGAGGGAATAGCTGGAGCGAGAGGGGAATATGGGAAATGAAGGAATGGAGCCTTCTCTAAGGTTAATGCCGTGTATCTTAAAAAATAATTTGCCAATAATGAAATTGACTCGCGACCAAGTGTATAATGCTGATGAAAGCGGCCTTTACTGGAAGTTACCCGAAAAAACTTTGGCCCATGCTGTGGAATCTTCTGCTCCAGGAAGAAAATAGCACAAAGAAAGACTCACTTTCTTGGTTTGTTCCAATGCTTCTGGTTCACTCAAGATGAAACGAATGGCCATCGGGAAGTCTAGAAAACCCACGATGTTTTAAAAACATTGTGCCCTCCCTGTAACATATTGGCAAAAAAGTTCGTGGATGAAAGAAATTTTTAAGAATTGGTTTCAAGAGGAATTTAAAAACATTGAATCTTCCTCAAACAGCTCTACTTCTATTGGACAATTGTCCTGGCCATCCTTTTGAAAAGGAACTGCAAAGTGATGATAAAATGATACGTGTTATGTTTCTTCCTCTTAATGTAACATCGGTGTTACAGTCAATGGATCAAAACATTATCCAGTGCCTTAACATTAATTACCAGAAGAAGCTTTTGTATCGAATATTAACCCAGGAGGGAGCAGATGTTTTCTTGCATCTTAAAAACAGTTAATGTAAAGGATGTAGTCTTTTGGTTAGCTGAAGCATGGAATGGTGTGACTAAAGTTGAATAGAGAGCAGCTTGGAAAAAACTTGTGGCCCATTGCCTGTAATTCAGATGAAAGCATTGAACAGATGGAAATTGATCAAACCACTGGAACTGAGGATTACTCCAATGAGGACCACTGGAACTGAGGATTTGATCACACGGAAAAACAAGTGCAAGAAATCTCTCGAAAAGTTTGGAACTATGAAGATAACTGGCCTAAATAATCAAAATATAGATTGGATTAATAATGATAATGAAGTCCACAAAACCCTAATTAATAATGAAATCATTGAATGAATACTAAATGACAACATATCAGAAAATGGCGATGAAAATGAAATGCAAACAAGCCAAAAAATTAGTCACGAAACTGTTGCAAAATGTTTGGAAACATCCCTTTTATGGGCTGAACAGAATAATTGTCCTTTACCAGAACTGATGACTCAGTGTTGGAAAAAAAGCATCAAACTTAATGTAACCGAATGTTCGAAACAACAACAGATAACTGATTATTTCTTTTATCTAACTGAATTAAACAGACAGATCAAACCTTAAAAGTTTATTCTTTATGTACCTTGTTTGTAAATCCACTCTGCTCTAATTGTTAAGTTTTTTTAATTATCAAGATTTTATGATAGCTGTTAATTTTGTAATCATTAATGTTGGTTTTACAATTTTTATGTTCTTAACTACCACAGCTTTAATCTAAATAAAATTTATCGAAAGTTTAAAATGAATATTTATTATAGATGTGTACATGTGTAAATAAAACCTCGATTAACCGGAAATTTCGATTATCTGCATTGGAGCAACAATCAATTGTCTGAATAATTGCGACTACACTGAAGTGTAATTTGCATGCTAATTATTTTTTAAGAGACTCTTACAAATAAAGTTATTATATTTTTCTTTAATAATCTTTAATAATATTTTAAAATAAAAATAAATTATAGATAAAATACAATAAATTCAAATAAAATAAAATATGATTTACAAAATAAAACCAAAATAAATAAATTAAAATGTAAATTCAATTTAGTATCTAAATGTACAAAATATATTAATTATTTTTTAATTAATTAAATAAATGAGTAAAATAACAACTCCCTAATACACTCGGCCCTCTGCTACGGAGTCCAATTTTGGGGATCCGGTATGAACTCCAATCTCTTATGCCTTTATCGCTTGCAAAAATGGTTTCTAAGAACCCTGCTTAACATCCGATTGCCTAACTCTATATCCCATTATTTTGAACTCCAAGGCATTCCAACCATCTATCAAATTTATATTATTCAACTTTGCTCATTCATCTACAAAATTATTAACCTTCAATTAATTCTTTCTAATCCTTTTGAAATATCAACGAAACATTCATCCCTATCCCACCCGATTGTCAAACCTGATTAGACTTCATTTTACCAGAAATAATTACCAACGCCATTGCGTCTCTTTATAGGCATTAAATGGTTGGGTAATTTACCTGAACATATCCATTCATCTCCCACAAGTGCAACTTTTAAGAAATTATTAAAAAATTCGCTTCTATCTAATAAAATGCCTATTAACCTCCTCTAAAACTTTTTACTATTTATAATATCCCTTTATATAACTCCATTTTTTAAATGATTCTTAATATTACATACAATTTCCTGCTGGAAACCTACTACTAACCCCTCATCCATTTTAACTCCAGCATGAACTTCCATAAAAATTACCATTTTGTCAGTTTTATTAAAAGGAAATAGAATTCCAAACCTATGTTATAATTTAAAACTCAATATCTATAATTCAATATCCACTCCAGAGACCTCGCATGTCGGCCAGCCGGCCATACAGGGCCTCTGTAAATCAATTCTAAAGAAATGAAATAAAGGCAATTGCTCAAAGCCAAGCCAAGCCAAGAAAACAAATAAAAAAAAAAATAGAAATAAATAAAATAAAATAGGCAATATAATAAAATAGAACTATAAATTAAAATAAAAATTATCAGTAATAATAAATTGAATATAATTTCATATTAAATAAATAAAATTAAGTAAATAAATATTTATTCAGGGTCCCAAGGCTGAACCAGTTGTTGGTCAGCACCAGTCACAAAAGAAGGCAAGCATGAGATGTGTTCGACGTCCATCCTTAAGTCATCAACTGATCTTAAGAATATCTTTATGAACACAGCCACTGCTTGCCAGGGTCCAGGCTGCCTGTATTTCATGTGCCATTTTAATGTGTTTACTGTATTGAGACTGATGGTGGCCACTTTGAGCACTTGCTCTGAGCTGTAAATTGTTTCTGCAAAAATAAAATGTTTGCTCTGAAAACAAAGCAGCCTCCAAAAACACATTACTCTTCCAGAATGCTGTATTCATTTCTGACCATGGATTCCCTATCTTCAAAATAGTTTACAGTCATCTATCATTTGTAGAATTTTGACCCTAAATGTTTGAGAGACACCCTGTATTTATGTAACTTATCCAGAATATATTTTCATTCCTATACTGATGTGATTCAAAGTAGGTAGTTTTACTAATTTTGGGGTGCTTCTTATGAACTTAAAACTTCAACCCATTAAAACTGACATTTTTGTGAATTTCAGAAACTTAATCTTGTTAATTTATTTCACTGCCCCCTCCTGCTTAATTTTAAATGTTTTTTTTTTTTTTTTTTTTTTTTAATTTAAGTTTTTATTTGTGACTGATATCAAAACGTAGCATCCTTCTGTTGCTACTGGATGAAATTTATTTATTTATTTATTTATTTATTTATTTATTTATTTATTTATTTATGCAATGAATAGAACATCAGTGGCAACAGACGATGACCAACCTGTCTTATTGCCGATGCTTGACGATGAACCTCATCCTTATCCATACATCATTTCGCCTGCTATTACCCTAAATGAAGAAACACTCCAGATTGAAGATGATCAAACTGTTGATAATGATGAAATTGAAGTAATTACAGTTAAAAAATCTATTAATTTTGTATGATTTTGTTAGTTAATTTCTATACCATGTGGATAAAAAAAAACTCACATTAAAATTTTTTAGGATGCCAGTCAGTATTTTCTAATAGAGACAAAATTTTCCAAAGAATATCTTGAATTACTACTTGATGACTTAATGGAGTCCGAATACACTGCTGTGTCAGAAATTGTTTTGAATGTGGACGGTGAAAAGGAAGAAATAGTTGAAGCAGAACAACAGCTTCTTGTAACGTTCATTTTTTGTGGTTTATTTGCTATATCGATGCATTTTTATAACTTCACTTATATTCATTTGCACTTCTTTGGAATAGTCAAGCACCTTCACCGATTACAAAATAAGACAATGGCACAGCACTTAAATAAGAAGTAGATTTTATTCTGTAAGTAGAATTCTTGGCCCTCATATGAGCAGCTTTAAAAAGCATTAAATGTTAAATTTAATGTAAACAATTCAGTTAATTATTCAAATTCATTAATAGAAATTTGGATGAATTAAAATAAAAAGTAAATCTTTCTAAGTAACTTGATAATAAAACTAAAATCTTACACTTCCTATTTCTAAGTAACCCTAGTAACACTAGGTAGCAGACGAAAAATGAATACCCAGAAGGGATGATGCCACATTGCTAAGATTTTATGTTTAAGTACAAATCTATGATCACAAGTGCAACCTCGTATAACATTGTTTATTGAAGATACCGGATGTCATTTCTTTATGCCCAAACATTATAGATCTTGAGCCCTAACCTATTTTACTGCACATTCAGGAACTTAAACAATTGCTTAGTTTGTTAGTGAGTTCATAGAGAAAAGAGGGGTGGGTTTACAGTGTTCTCCCCAGAAAATTTTATCAGGTGGGCGGTAAGCTAAAATAACCGGACGGACAAAAATTAAAAACAAAAACAAATAAAATATTATGCAGTGTTGTGCAGTTTTTCGTGTATTCTTCAGCCGGGCAGACTCCAAAATCAGCCGGGCGGCGCGCCCGTTAAAAAGAGCCTGGGGAGAACCCTGGTTTATTTGTGAGTTTTCCTTTGTTGTATCTTTTTCTTGTTTTGCTGTTGTTTTGAAAGTTATTTAATCATTTATTTTTCACACGTATTGGCTTATTACAACCTGTATATCATTCCTAACTTTTATATTCTTCTGAGGAGCTTCTGCATCGTGTCCACCATGGTTGATTATCACTTGCGATTCGAGCTCTACCTTGAACGGACGAATGCCAAGCATGTGAAGAAGTATGGTATAGCAACCACTCCAAAAAGACACAATCAGTCATGACGTGCTCAGAAAGGAGTTGAAATGGAGGCTCAAGATCTGGTCTGCAGACTATAATAACTTCTATAACTTTAATTTGCTGCAATGCAAACCTGAACTCTGGCATGCATTCGATCATACAGATGATGAATATCATTTTGAGGAATGTTGTTCCATTCTCATTCCGTATATAGGCGTAACTGGGTGAGAGTCCTTGACGGTTAGGTTGGGTTAGTTAGGCATGGATGCAATCAATCCAGCACACACTCGATTGAAGAAAGTCTGGTGAGTGTGCTGGCTAAGTAAGTGGACAGATATGCTGTAGAATATATTGAGTTACACGATTCGCATGTGGATGGGGGTTAGTTTGCTAGAACAGCATGCCTCCCATGTCATCCAAAAAAAAGATGTCAAGAGGCTATGTTGCGAACATGGGAGGCAACATTCAATGTCCCCTCTGCAAACGTTTACAACTTTCACTCATGGCTGTAGGTCTCGTCTGCGTGTGAATTATCTTTCCTCTTTCCACTATCTCCAACAGCCATGCATTGCAGACGACACCTGTTTAACTCTCCACAATTTGTCAGAAGACCATCCTCACTCTCCCGCTCAAACTCTGTTATCTGGACAAATGGTGAACAGCGACTGCTTTCGAGCATGTTCCACAATCGTTTTGGACAATCTAACAAATGCTGGTATTTGGTTTCATAATGCCCTGTCAGAGACACTTTTATACATCTCAAACAAGAACATCTGGCATCTTCCCTGCCACACTAAAAATGGGTTACTACACAATCTTTAAAATTTGATCATATGCCAATGATCCTATTTAACTTCCTCTGTCTATGAAAAAAATTAGCCTTGTCACATCAATCCTTCACATCTGTGTATAAGAAAACAGGTGTCTATCTTACCGGGTGTCCCAAAAATGACTGATGGATTTTGAAAATCAATAAAAAAAAAAAGACTGAATGCAATAGATATGTATCGTTTGCAGCCTTATGCTTAGGAAATCAGGGAATTTTATCCCACCAAATTTCAAATTTAGTTAACATTTCTACCAAGAGATGGTGCTGCATGCAATCTGTAACAAGCTGATAGCGTGTGCTGTTGAGATTGCAAGTCCGCTCTACCAAAATGGTTTTTTCAAATGGGGGTTACATTGAAAATGTCATTGTTTAGTTTTTTGCAACATTTTCATACCGGTTTTTATTTTTTCATAGTTTTCAGCACCACCTGTGGGTGAAAATGTTAACTAAATTTGAAATTTGGTGGGATAAAATTCCCTGATTTCCTAAGCATAAGGCTGCAAACGATACATATCTATCGCATTCCGTCTTTTTTTTTATTGATTTTCAAAATCCATCAGTCATTTTTGGGACACCCGGTATATAACTTGATATTTGACTTACTGTAATTTGATATTTTCACTTAAGTGCTGTTTACTCTTATGGAAAGTGAATGAAATATAAGCGGTTATATGCTTAAAATTCAAAGCTTTTCAAAAAGAAGCCATCAACCATATGATCTTAAGAAAATCTTCGTTTAAGAAAGATTTGTTGCTTACCGGTTCATCTACCCTCTAGCGGTGATTTCTACAGGCATGCCATATGATGGTTTTGCTGTATCTGTTATAGTTTTTGCACAACCCATTGATGAAACACTGGAGGAAATTATGAATAACCCTGTGTAATATTATTGAAAATCTCATTAAGCACAGGAGATTTTTGCCTTTTCTTTAAATCCAAACACATGACACTTTCACTGCCTCTATCTCCTAAACAGTTGGATCAATTGAGAAAAAAAATCAAGAATAAAACATTTTTCAAATGTTGTGTACAATCTGAAAAATACCATTAAAATAGGGGGTTCCATTGCACATTTCAAAATTGACTTCCCTGTTTGAAAATGCTGTCGGATTTTTGGAAATGGAATATACATAAAAATTCCTCACATAAAAAAAGTACAATAATTCTTCCATTGAAAGTACTCTCTCAGATTTGTATTTTAGAAGTTGGCTGTTGGTTCACTTTAGGTGAGACAGTCTGTATACGGGTGCGGAATTTATCGTGAGACAACTGAATATCTCGGAAACTAAGCATTGTACGAAAAAATGTCCAAAATCAAAAGTGAATTATTTCGCGGGGGAAATTCGTTAGTTAAAAAATTATTCCCCCCCCCCCCCCCCTGGTGAGGGGGGCTGGGGGAGGGGGTAACTTTGAAATCTTAAATAGGAACCCCTATTTTTAATGGTTTATTCAGATTGTACACAATATTCGAGAAATGTTTTATTCTTGGTGTTTTTTCAATTGATCCAACCGTTTAGGAGATAGAGGGCCCTGAAAGTGTGGAACTTTTAAAGTTTTGAACCCAATTTTATCGATGAAGACAAAGAGATAGACAATGGGTCTTAGACATTCCTATTCTACTTTTTAATGGTCTTTAAGAATCCGAAGTAAACCTTTGGGGGCAGCAGTCTTATGGAGACCGAGTCTATGCGTGTGTATTGAAAAAGATTGGATTTTGAAATTCTGACTTCGGATTATTTTTTCTAGATACTTTTCCTCTGTAAATTCTATATTGTAATGAAAACAATTCATTCTTTATCACACGTGCATCTCCTTTTCCTGCACTTCCACTCTCTATAAATTGGAAATTTTTGAATTATTGTAAAGACTTAAAGGTTAAACTGTATTTAATGTTTTTGTTTGTTTTTTTTTAATATTTTGTTTAGGTTGAAAATGCAGGTGAGAACATCATGCAAATTGATCCAGAAACAAATGAAGCTGAAGAAATTGAACAGGTTTGATTTCTTTTCTCTCTTTTTTGATGCTTAATGAATTAGCAGCCTTCATTATCTACCACCGAAATATTCTCTTTAAAAAGAAATTTTTTTTGATGGGAGAAAATTAAAATGAGACAAAAGACACTTGAGTGGTGCACACTTGTAGCAGAGTGAGAAGCTTCAATTAGGAGAGACATGACTAGAAATCATGTGACTACAGGACAGAGTCATCAGATAACTTCTAGCATGTGTTCAGCAAATAAAATGGGCAAAACATGAATGTCTTTGAATGCAACATTGCAAAATGTTATCAAAATGTTAGGGTTAATCAATTCTCATGTTCAAGGACTATGGCCGTTCGGTCTATCTGCTTATGTTAATCACGATTTAGGCTTCGTGTACGAGAAGAGGCCTCTACGATAAAATACATAGCATACCATTCGAGCCTTCCCTCATCTTTTCCTGTAACGAATAGCAAGGGACACAAAATTCATACTTACCTGTCTTTTTAACAGCGGACACCGGATTCGCTTTCTTTGTTCTGTTCCAGTGCAAATATTGTTTATGTATACACCCTGTGTGCAGGAGTCAGTGCATTAGAGATGATTGAACAAGCCAACCAGCTAGCTGAAATTTGAGAAATAATAATCTGTGCAACAATGGATTTCAAAGGACAATTTTAGAATACATTGTGCACTGGATATTGTGCTTTACTGAGTACTAGGTGTTTGCCCGTGACTTCATCTGCGTGGATGTTGCCTCAGTTCTGTAAGTTCATATATGCAGGCAATCAACATTTTGTTAAATACTTTCACGGTAAACCAAATGTCGACACAATGTCATGTACAGGGTGATTATAATTAAAGTTACGATTTCAAAAATTGATAATTTGAAAACTACTCGTCAGAATGACCTGATATTTTCGTAGAACAATCGTAAGGCAATGGAATTTTGTTTGGCGAAGGAAAAAAATAGTACCAAAATCTGCCGATAGATAGCGCTGGCAGGGTAATGTTAGGGGGAAAACCAAAAATGGATTCGTGAAATACAGGAATGTTGTTATTGGAATTTAGCAATCATTTTTCGCAGGCTATTTGTGGTTATTGGACCCGATTTTATGGATTTTAATGTCCGAAACTTCCTAATAGCTGTTAGTGCACACTCATCGTTCTTATAAAAAAGTTTCAAGAGCAGAGTGCGATCCTTCATAGTCAGAGTCATGATGAAGCATTCAAGCAAAGAGCTATGTCTGCGGTGCGCATGTCACGTATTAGTAATTTGCATATCTCCAGACAATGTGGACCTTGACAGCGCCATCTATAGGCAGATTTTGGATGTATTTTTTTTTCCTTCGCCAAACAAAATTTCATTGCCTCACGATTGTTCTGCTAAAATATCAGGTCATTCTGATGAGTAGTTTTCAAATTATCGATTTTTGAAATCGTAACTTTAATTATAATCGCCCTGTATATTACAAAGGTTTGCTTATTTTTCAACATAGTCACTGTGAACATTTAAGAATTTGTCCCAGCACTTCACCAGTTTAAACATTCCTTCATGGTACATTTCTTGTCCCAAATTAACGAGATATTGTCGAACATCAGCCATGAACAGTGCTCTTTGCAGAAAGTTCACGAACTTTTATTCTTTGATCATCCATGATCAAGCCGTTAACAATCTGAAAATTTTCCGCCGTGTGTGAGGTTCTCAGTCTGCCATTAAGGCACTCTGGACCATCATCCAGTTCCATCCTTCTTCTTTAAATTTCTTACACCATACACTAACTTCTTTTTGGCTTAAAACGTTCTGTCCATAAACTTTAAACAACCTGCGATGAATTTCGCTTTGATTTACTCCTTCAGCTTGGAGAAATCTGATTACTCCTCGAACTTCGGCTTTGACATATTTGTCGACAACATCTGTCATTTTGTCAACTTGCTGTACACCAGGTATTGACTCAACGAACAAACCATTTCAGTGGTAACTACTACTGATATGTCCTCATTGTGTATGCATGTGAAGTCGTAGCTGCGCGCGCAGGTCTTGTATGCCCTTCCCCTGTACCTTTATTATCAGACCGCCCTTGTATACTGCATATTGTTCTATTTTAACTTTTGGGACATCCTCTACAGGAATCCTGTGCACATAATGTGTTGAAATTTAAATTATATGTTGTATGCCACCCACACTATGCTCCTGTGAAATTTCATTAAAATTGACCCATTCTTTCCATGTGTTGCAATTTTTTTTTCCATGCAGTGACCTGATAAATCACTATCGATAATAAATGAAAAGTCTTTATCAGCATCTTGTCCATGTTTTTTTAAAAAAAGAAAAAGTTATTTCAATAATGACCTTTTACTTCTTTGTAAATAGGAGTTAACAGAAGAAGAAATGCAAGCTTTAGCAGAAGAGATATCAAATGAGAAAATGGATAATGAAATAAGATATGTAGTTTGGGAAACCATTGAATCCATTTTGCCTGAATGGGAACTTAAGAAGGTGTGAATACTTTCTGAAATGTTTCATGTTAAATACAATAGCTCTGCAATGCAATATACTGCATTGTCTTCTCTTTTTCAGCCAACTTACGAGATGCAGCGCTTAAGTCCTCAATTGAAACAGGCTTTGTCTTCTAGAATGGCAGGTCAACAAGCAGAAGAAGAATTACAAAATCATCTGGAAGGTAATTTTATATTTTCAAATAACTTGCGGCTTACAATATAGAGGGGTGGCACATAAGTCATGCATTGATTTGGATAATTCATAACTTTTTCATCTTCTAATATTTTCTTTGCTTCTTTCAGGGATTGTAAAGGACACTTGAATAATTTAGCATGAGAAAATTCAGTGCCAAAATAAAAGCATTGTTTGGTACTGAAATTTCCCATGATAAATTATTGCATAGAAAAGAAAATGTTAGAATATAAAAAAATTATGAATTATTCAAACCAATACATGACTTACGTGTTACCCTGTAGATTTAAAATAACCATAGAACTTCACTCTTTAATCAGAACTGACAATTGAAAATGTACTCTATGAATATCATCAAATGCTCCATCAACAAAAATTAGAGGACAATGAGGCCCTTCATTTCTTTCAAGTCGATTTAATTGGAAACTCAGTAAGTGAAATTTCTTGACATGTTTAAAATATCAGTTTAGATTTCTGATTTTTCAGTCCATTATTTTTCACTTCATTATTTTCAGTTTGTATATACAGTAGAGCCCCGATAATTCGAGGTAATTGGGGCTGACTGTACCTCGAATTTAGAAAAATTCAGTCTACAGGGAAAGATTTACATTTAGATAATTTACCGGTAATTTACAATACAAAGTAGTGTACATGAAAAGATTTATCGTAATTCACACTACAACGTGAAGAAGAAAACTTTTCGATTTTATCTATTACGGTACCAATCTCCTACTGTCACTTCACCAACATTATACTCTGCTACAAATTTCATCAATGTTTCACTGTTTCTAGTCTTTTCAAGGCTTCTATCTAATTTTAATTGTCACAAACTTTCTTTTGCCTTTTCACTCATCATCACAAAAATAAAAGCGAAATAGAAACTGAATTATTTTTTTTAGATCAGCAACAGATGGCATATAACACTCGAGAGTGATCTAGCTCGAACTACCGAGACTCGAATTATCAGGACTCTGCTGTAAAACTATTTTTATTACATTTTTTTTTTTAATACCATGCAGGATTCAAATGATAGGTGTCTTTCAAGTATATCATTTTTGTCTTTATTAAGTACCGAAAGGTGCTTTATTCTATTCATGGGGGGAACATGTCTGTCTGTCCATCTGTAACTCAATCTTCTCAAAGCGTATGAAAGATTTTCGAAATTTTTTTTCACCTGCTAATAAATATGGTTCATCGTGCGTCCCAGTTCTTAGATGGTCAAAATTGGAACATTAGCACTTGCTCTAATGGTGTAATTCTAGGATCCCCTACAGATTTTCTATGCTAAGATATAGTAAGTAATACATCAAACAACTCTTAACGACAAGCTATGAGCAAATATAACATTATTAAGTATTGCTTTCTCTAGTCGATAAATATGGTCCAGTGCACAAACCAATTCGAAGATGGTCGAACCCAATATAATATCACGTGCTCTAATGGTACCATTAACGACATCCCCAAAAATGTTCAAGGCAAAGATATAGCAAATAAAACATCAAACAACTCGTAACCATGAACTATGAGCGAATATAAAGTTATTAAGTATATTTTGACAATCAATAATTAAAGTTCGATGATGCTCGAATTTGATTCATTATGGTACCATTGGAAATTTGCAATGCCAAGATAAGGCGTGTAACATATCAAACATCTTGTAACTACATATTATGAACAAATATATAAGAAAAGTTAATAAGTTCGAAGCTGGTCGAATTTGATTCAGTGGAATATGTTCTGAGGTTTTCAAATGTGATTCAAAAATTTTGGAAATATGTTTTAAATAGTTTGTGATGGCCAGTAGTTTAGCCTTTCGATACTTGGTTATGTCATTCTTTAATGGTTTATTTGTCTTTGATTATATCAGTCCTATTGGTAAACTGAATGCTTAAATGTTTCTGAAAAGTGATGCGCTTTCAAAAGCTGTGTCTGAAAAGTTTGATCGATGCAAACTGCAACTGGCTAAATCACTAATAAGAACAAATAAGGATATATACTGCTCCCTTTACATAACGGCACTCTACATAATGCCAAATTTATAATGGCAAGTCCATATAACGAAGTTTTTTTCCAGAAAATAAAAACTTTGATATATGGACTTCACCGTTATAAATTTGCCATTACGTAGAGTCCCATTATGTAGAGGGAACAGTGTATTTAATTTTACAATTATTCTTACTTACAAACAGTAGTCTTCTCAACAACAACATCATCCCCACTTTCAACAGACACTCAAATTCTAAGCGTTTCCATTTCTTATCACACCATGCTTTCTGTATTGCACATGTACGTAGGGAGGGTATTTATCTTTCCTTTTGCGGCTTAAACATTATTAAACGCTGCCAACTCCATCTTCCAACATATGCCTGTTGCAATACCACTATACATTTATCAAATTCACTCTTTCTCCACAATAATCCCCAACAAGAACATTGCTTTTTCCACAGTCCTCTCTATCTCTTCTGAGAAACCCAAAATAGTGATTCTGACAATCCTTCCGACAAACCCATTCTTCAAATGATTCCAAAATTCCCATTGAACCTCATTAAGTAACCAGTACCTTTACACTACTGCCCAACAATACAGGGTGAGGTAATAGAGTGTATAACTTGAAAACTATTTGGTGTAGGTTAATGAAATTAAAAATATGATTACTAACAAGGGAACCTCACATAGCCTTTTTTTTTTGCGCACAAGTATACCTTGGAAGCGATAGCGTTGCTTTCATGTGAAGTGGATTCGTGCATATTGTTGAGTAGTGAAGAAATAAGTTGAGAGCAAAATAACACACTTATACACCGCTCTAACAATGGAGTCTTTGTATGGCTATATGGGCTCAAATTTTTTCGTTTATGTACTTTCTTATTTTGGAAGCATCTATAGTAGCTTCAGACGAGTAACATATTTCAATTTGGTGGAAATCTGTGACATACATGTTCGAGAGATTCCCTTGTAAACAGGATAGGGGCTACTTGGTAGTGGCATTTTCAAGTTTATGGAAATTAGTGTTCATGAATTTTGGAAAGCTTATCTCTTAAACTACATGACAGATAGAGGCATAGTGTCAATTGCAAAGTCATAGAGCACCCTTTAATTACTTTAAATCCAGTGTTAAAATCATTGCTTTATTGGGGAGATATTAAAGAAAAAAATTGCTCTATCTTTAGGCAATAAGTTTCACAAACTTTCTTGCATAAACTTGGAAAAAGTCACTACCAAGTATCTTAAATAATAATAATTATTATTTATCTGTGAGTTCATCAAGCTTTCTGATGATTGGATAGGAGAAATTCTCGTTCTGTGAACCGGGTGCCCGCCTCCCATTGGGCTTTCAACCTTTGCTTAAAAACCTAATTCATTATTATTAAAAGTGTGATCCCTTAATAAGCAAATTCCCAAATATCATTTTCATATAGCCAAATTCAGAAGTTCTAAGATCTTTGCAATTCAGAAAACGTACTGTGAAAATTATTTATATTTTTCCACTCAAAAACCTACAACTTGGATCATTTAGTTTTTTAAATTTGAATTTATAATATGTTAAATCATTATCACCACATCACAATAGAGTAGAGAAAGAATAGTTTTCATCAGCTAATCCCCTGGAAAGGGGGGGTGTGTGCAGGCTATAGTAGTTTTCATTATTTTTTGTAATACAGGGTTTCCTAAAATTAACTTTCTATTTCAGTGAAATCAAGCAGGCAAATAAAAAAAAAAAAAAAAAAATCAATTATGACATTATTTCAAAAATTTCAAATCCATCGTTCTGAAACACATTTTGAAGCATTTTCGGAGTTATCCCCTCTACTGCTAATAAAAAGTATAGACAAAATTAAAAATTTATACACTTTTTTAACACATATTTAATATGACATAACGCAAATAACATTGAGTGTTTAAAAAAATTATTAAATAACGGTATTAAATAATTTCTAAAAAGCAAATAGGGTAATTAAGTAAAATTTATAAAACTACCATTTTTAAGTATTGTTTATTTATTAGTATAAACAGATTTTTAATAAATAAAAAAAAAGGTTAAAACTTTTAAGAAAAAAAAATTCATGGACACAAATGGTTTCAGCATGGTTTGTCTTTGTACGATGATGATGATCGAATGGATTGTTCAGGTAAAATCTGATAAGAGTTTGAAGAAAACTTCAAAGTCTATGTGCATGCATGCACTCTTGGCCGGGAGCAAGGAAAAATATCCGCACGTAGTGCTGGGTAGCCATGGTAACTGGTGTACATTTGTGGTTACTCTGTCTTCAACGTTTGAACGATTTTGATTTTTATGTATGGCTATGCAACTGGTAATGGATAGGTAGAGGAGGACCTGTTCCATGTTCTGTATGTTCCCCCAATCTCAATCCTTTAGATTTTTTTCTGTGGGGCCACCCAAAACAATTGATTTATGCAGTTGACATTCCTAATGCAGATATGCTTCATCAGCATGTCATGGAAGTCTTCAAAACCATTTCTCACTGTTTAGGGGAATTTGAACAGGTGTGACAGTCAGTGGCCCAAAGAGTGCATGCAGAGGACTTTGTGAACATTTGTTATTAGTTTCTGAAGTGAAATGTAAGCCTCAAAATCTAAGAATTGTTTTCTGGAAAATAAAAACTGCCAAATTATTTTATATGGACTTGCCGTTATAAATTTGGCTTTATTGTAGAATCCCGTTATATAGAGGGAGCATTGTATTTTCTTGTTTTTGTGTGAGGAATCTGCCCTCAAAATTTGTAAACATATTTTTGATACATCATTTTGTATACAAACAGGCCGCTTCACAGGATTTCAATAATGAAAGAATCGAATATCGTTTGAACTGGAAAAGATTTTTATTTCAAATTTTCAGGATTTACACATGAGAATAAAGGAAATTAAAAGTAGAGTTTGAGGAGTTTACGAAATGAAGTCTCTGCTTGAAGTTCCCAATAACCTGCTTGAGTTGGTCCGTTGAAACAGACCTTCTATATTATCACCGTTTTCAGCTCTTCTATGATTTTGGTTGATCTCTGTAGACTTTATCTTTAACACATCGCCACTGGACTTCTTATGGGGGTAAGTCAGGGCTATTGGGCAGCAAACGAGTCCTTTCCCAAAGCGAAGGATTTGGGTATTGTTCACGCAATTTGACATAACTATTTAAAACTAATTGCTTCGTTTGACTTGTTGAAGGTGTGTGACCTGAATAGCGATGGCGTGGAAACCGCCAAGATATAGATCCGAAAAGGTGTCTACGCATGCATTTTCAATAAAAAGTATGGAAAGCGATGTATTAAATGTAAAATATGAAGAGTAAATAATTATAATCATGTATAGTTACTATATCATTATATTAAAAAAAAATGTTAGGAACTATATTTCAGCTGCACATGCACTTATTCCTTCATTGCAAGGTTAACCTGCTCCAAATCATAGTTGGTTTTAAACTACAGTGTTGTACTGTAAGGTCTCTTTTCGTTTTGTTTTTGAATACATGCTAAATTTACTGCTGGTCAAAAAATGTGGAGCTAAGATGCCATGAGAACACAAACAACATTAGACACTTACCTTTTCTGGTTGAAGATGTTGACAATGACCATTTGGTCAAAAAAAAATTTTGAAGTAAAAAACCAAATTTCATAAATAAGGTTTCTTTGTGCACGACATTTGGCGACACCAGCTCTTCCAGTTGACGAGTTATTCAACTAACAGATTAGCAAGACCCATTGAAGCACCTTGAAGTGCAGAATGGATATGACCTCTTTATTATCTACAAGAATACCCAAAAGCTTCTTTGATAACCATTATTCAAAGACATTTCTGGACCAAATTTGTAAAAGAAGCACTTTACTATCTTCACAATATTTCAAGGTGGGTCAAACAGTTTGAGGAGGGAGATGGCTGCTCATGCAAGGGAAAAGTACAGGATGCTCATCTGTCGAGAAAGAAATGTTGTCGGCATTACACAATAATTTTTTTCTTTCGCTAACTCCCTCAATTTGAATAACAGTCTGCTGGTAAGCATTTCGGCAATAGCAGACTATTCAGTGTTGCCAAATAAAACTTGTTAAGCTTTCATGTTGTTGTTTTGTTTTTTTTTTTACTTTTTTGTGAAATAAATTCAATATATCAGTCATAGTGTGTTTTCTGTTTGTACCATTCATTTTAAATTACCCTGTAGTACATAGAGGGTATCCCAACGGTACACGTTCAAAATGAAAAACTGAGTAGAGGACCCTCGATACCCATTAGAATCATCCCCATGTATGTTATCTTAAATGTTACTATTATGGAGATATTAACGATTTTGTGATTAACCCCTATCTTTAAATGTGTGTTTTCAGGAATGTATGTCGTTTTGAGGAACTTGGTTAGTGGAATTGTATTCTTTGGGCAACGTAGTATTAAATTTCAGAAAATGGATGAATTGCATGCATAAAAGTTTTCGGAATTGAGGTTAAAGTAGGAAGTTCTGAGTTTTCAGGTTTAAGTTTCAGAAATCTTTGATGATGAATCTAAGCAAAATAAATCAAGCCAGCAACACTGGTAGGTATTTTAACCATTTAATAGACTTTCAGAAAAAAGTACATGTAATAGGTCATTTGCGTGGCATGACGGTCGTTTTCTGTCTGTGCTTTAACCTTGATTCCAAAAAATTTTATGCAACACAATTCATCCATTTTTCTGAAATTTAATAGTACGTTGCAAGAAAAGAATACAATTCCACTAAGTAAATTACTCAAAACGACATATATTCCCGAAAACACATATTTTAACGGAATAAGGTACGAGTTACTGACAAAAATCACAAAATCATTAATATCTCCATAATGGTAACCTTTCATGGTCCTGTACTCAGTTTTTCATTTTGGACATGTACCATTGGGACCCCTGTATATAGATAATTTGGAAGTAACTTATTTTAAGAAGTCCTTATGTTCCAAAATTCTATTAAATATATTTCTTATTGCAGTTGACACGTTTAATCCTTCAAGATAGTCTGCGTGGCTTGGAGAGCGATTTTAAACTGCTTCGAGAGGAAGAATCACGAATGCAACCAATTCAAGTTTGACGAACACACTGTGACAAGAGATACAATTTTTTGTTTATTTTCAAAAAAACAACCCACCTGTATCAATGCATTCATTCACTTTTCTAGTAAAATTACTAGATCAGCTTCAAAGGAAATGTATCAGACGAAAAGGAAAAAAAATATGATCATCCAGTTAAGGTATTAACTTATTTACAAGGAGATCCAGAAACGAGTGTATATCTGTGTTACTAACAATAAACCCATTTCCTGTCACTTAATGCAGTTAAGTCAGAGGAATATATTTCTGTAGATAGCTATGAAAATTGTCATCTGTTAGATACAAGTTAATTTGGATCACCTTGCAAAATGACATGTATTAACATTCAGTGTAGATATCATTTATCTATCAATTTCATGTTTAAAAGGCATCAACATACAAATATGCACCTGAATAGAAGAGTTTAACCATCTTTAGAGTCTATTGTTATTAGAGATCAGCTAAGCTGATAAAGATGTATTGCAGTGAATCATGTTGAGGATAGCACCTTATTAGAAAATTTTAATGCAGTTATATATAAGAGTAAGACACTACGTTTTTGTAATTTTAAACTTTGTTGTTATAAAAATAAATATATTGTACAAAATTTGTTATTAAAAAATGTCGTTTTTATTGATGGTTTCCTTAAATTAGGTTTCCAATGCTTCTTTGAACTTCTTTTGATATAACAGTGCTTTCAAAAAAATCCCATTCACAACAGCTATCACATTACCCTCGACCAATTCCACGTCTTCAAAATACTTCTTTTAGCGCAGATTTAAGCTTGGGAAAGACCATGAATTCTGCAGGAGCTAGGTCGGGTGCATAAAGAGGATGTTCAATGACTGTCCTTCAAGATGGTGAATACACAACACAAAGCCTTTTTGTGGACACCTCGTTCCCCAGACCTCACTATTTGTGACTTCTTCTTGTGGGGATACGTAAAAGACCGTTTTTGTGCCAACCTTTCCGGCAAATCTGGAGGAGCTGAAAACTTGAATAACAGCTGCCATTCGTGAAGTGACTCCAGATATGCTTCAGCAAGTATGGGAGGAATTTGATTATTGGTTAGATGTGTATTCATTGAAATCGGGAGTATTCTTCCCTTGACTTAAACGTATTTTAATAATGTGGGGAGAAAATGATTCTGCTTAAGTATTATGCATCTAAATGTTCTTGATTAATGTAACTTCTTCATCCTCAATGATAACATAAGTGGTATAAATCCAAAAACTAAAATACAGGGCGATTACAAAAGAACTTCACACTTTTAAAAATTTATTACATCAAAGCTATTCAGAATATAGACAAACCACATATGGATTCTTAAAGAAAAACTCTTGAAGTTTATTGTGACACTGTTAAAGATGTTCAATATGCCCCCCTGTAGTCGAATTCGTCCCAAAGCCGCATTAACATGTCTCCATCAATCCCACATATCGCTACCGTAATGCGTTCTTTCAGCTCGTCTAGGTCACGGGGAAGGGGTAGGGTGAAGACCTTGTCCTTTACACACCCCCATAAAAAGAAATCACAGCGGTGGATTGGTCGAGCAAACAATAACCTGGAACTTGCAAAGTGGCCACCGCGGAGCCCCGACCTCACACCTTGTGATTTCTTTTTATGGGGGTGTGTATAGGACAAGATCTTCACCCTACCCCTTCCCCGTGACCTAGACGAGCTGAAAGAACGCATTACGGTAGCGATATGTGGGATTGATGGAGACATGTTAATGCGGCTTTGGGACGAATTCGACTACAGGGGGGCATATTGAACATCTTTAACAGTGTCACAATAAACTTCAAGAGTTTTTCTTTAAGAATCCGTATGTGGTTTGTCTATATTCTGAATAGCTTTGATGTAATAAATTTTTAAAAGTGTGAAATTCTTTTATAATCGCCCTGTATTATAATACCACCACTACTTCATCCACTTCATCATCAGAATTTTCATCATCACAATTCACATTCTCAGTAAGAAATTTCTTTATAAATAATTATCCGATAACTGGCTTGGCTTCTCACTAAGGCTGCGTACGAGTGTTAACTCGAGTCGAATATGGGTGCAGACGAATTCATTTGAAAAACACAAATTCTGCTTCAAATGAAACTAATACAATTTTAAATGGATTCGGAAAAAAAGTTCAAAAAGACTTGAATTGAAATCAAATCTATTAGATTTATTCAATTCAAGGAGGCTGATCACTCCTGTAAGCTCGAATTGGTTTTATCCGAACGATACCATTTGAAACCTTCGAGTACATCCAAAAATAAGCTTATAACTGCTTACAAATAATAGCTCATTTCGGTGTTTATTGCGGACTAATCCATTAGAAATGTTCGGGGACATTGCAAATGCTGTTTCAATTAGTTAAAATGCCTAGTTGAAATGCAAAGACTTCAGAACTACTCATAATCATACGACTGCAGCGTTAACTTTAACGTTAAAATAATAATGCTAGAAATGGAACCAAATACATCATCTAGGTCTTTCATATGGAAACATTACAACAAATATGTTGAGAAAAGGGAAGAAAACCAAAGATATATTCAAATAGTTTTGAAAGGAATATTCAAAGGCCATTCAAATAAGGTAATCAAAAGCTGGTATACAAATTAATTGAATGAATCACACAATTCGTTACAGCATCCAAACTTCAAATGCTAGTTCAAATGTATTCGATAAAAGCTCGAATGACTCGAGAAACAGATTAATTCTTTTCGAATTGTTTTAATGTAGATTTGATAGGATTTTCGAATGCGTTCAAATCAAAGTTTTCTTGAAATTATTCGACTCGCACGCTGCCTTACTTCTCACTATCATCTTGTCACAAAAAATTTTCTGTTGCAAGAAGGCACCAATGTACCTAATTGACACAGAGTTTTGGAGCCATCTGTTAACCAGACTGTTTATAGCTGTTGTTTCTGTTGGTTGACCAAAAGTATGGTCTGTGTTTTCTGGAATATAAAAGAATATTGAACAAAGAGGTTGCCTCAAATCTTGTATTGCCAAAGAACTTGTGCTGAAAAGTGCACGTGAATTTTTGACTCATTACTCGACGAATGTCATCGACCAAGCACCATACATGCTAAATATGGCCCCGTATGACTTTTCCTGTTCCCCAAACTCAAATTACCACTTCATAGAAGATATTTTGAGTCCATAAAATAAAATTTGCAGAAGGTGATGAAGGCCATGCCAGAAAGTTCCAATAAGAAGTAGTTCGACAACTAGGTTATTCACTGGCATCAGTGTATCGTGGCAAATGGGGCCTACTCTGAAGGCGACGAAATAAATTTGGATGATTAAACCAATATTTTATGTTTTATTGAACAATTCTTTGTACAGTGTCCCTGCAACCTTGGTTCCAGGACCTTGCCATCTTGTGGATTTTCCCAATTTGGGGAATTCCAAGAGAGCAGACAAAGAAAAAAATCTTGTAAAACTGCTATGCGCTAAGCATTTCCAATGATAAAACACTTGGAACACACTTCAATTAAGGACAGGTATTCGCATCTACTTCTTTACCGAGTTGCGTCCGTAATACATATGCTTTGGTAAATTACTAGCTTTTGAAGAGAAAATTGCTAGAAAAAATTAAATATAGTAATTTTTTAAGAGAAAATGTAGCTGCTTATGCGAGGAGGCGTGCCTTTATAATTGGTCGCCATTTCGAATTCTGTGGGAAGTCGCCAATTAATTCCGTGGGAAATAACCATATTAATTTTCATAATTATCTTTCACAGCCCCCAAAATAGGCTGTATGCAATAGGGGAACTATAAAATTGGTTAATTTTTAATATTTTAATCATCACAGATTTAGATTTTCATCAATAATTTAAACATCTGAGGTATGGCGTAGGATAAACGCTCGTTCACCATTCTTGAGATATTCTTTAATGAATATTACGCCATTAGGAAACCTGCAAACTATGTAACTGCTCTAACCAGCCCTAAGGAATGTAGATAGCATAATGCTTCCATGTCCACAGTGGCGCAATTAGTTAGTGTGTTCAGCATGAAGAGCTGAAGATTTCTGTTTCGAATCCAGGCTGTGGAATTTTCTTTCCTATTTTCATCAATGATTTAGATTTTCTTGGCAAAAACCCTCGTCTGCCATCTTGGCTTTCATGAAAAAATTGCAGACTTGTGGAATTTCCCGACTAGTGGAGGGATGGCTTGACTGAAGGTAAGCAACTCTTGCATAGGACTAACAAGGGATGGCGTTGCATGGCGGCAGAAGTGCTCCGGAAGTGAAAAGTTCAAAAAACAGTGGTAAAAGGGGAAGCATAATCGTTAGTGCTAAAGAATTGCGGTTAGAGCAGTGTTATTAAGCACAAAACCTTAATTTTGCTATACAATTATTCGTCTCGAAATAATTTATAAGATGAAGTAAGCATCCATAAATACCATTTTTATTTAAAATTATCAAGCACTGTGATACGTACCCCCTCACCAACATGACGTAATGTATCACTCCACGCTTCACATGAATCCAGCTTCGTTTCACACAACGGAACATTTACGAAGATTACCAATATAATTAATAAAATGAAATAATAAGTTTAAGAAAATGGTTATTAATTACTATACACATTTTTTACTGGAAGGCAATAGCTAATTTAATACTTTTTTTAAAAACTAAGTTTGTTTAGAAACTTGAGAATCTGTTCAATTGTCGTCTGCTGCTACTTCCATTGCTTTCATGTGAAATGGATTCGTGCTTATTGCCAAGTAGTGGAAGAAAGAAGTTCATCAAGTGCATTGACACACATACAGACCGCTTTAACAAGGAAGTCTTTATATAAGGGTTGTACAAATGAAAACGAAAATTATTTACGGTATTTTATCCAAAGTGTATACAAGGAATTTAAAACTACTCTACAAATGCATTAAGGCATTTATCCCACTGTGTAACAAGGCGTGTAATTCCTTTATGGAAGAAGTCTTTCGGTTGCGTGTGGAACCATTCCAAAACCTCTTCCTTCCCTACATCATCCGACTGAAACCTGCACCCTTTCAGATGTTTCTTGAGATCCCCAAACACGTGAAGGTCACATGGGGGGAAGGTCAGGGCTGTAAGGTGGATGCTGCATTGCTTCCCAGTTGAACTTTTCGATGAGGTCTACCGTTGCTTTCGAGGTGTGAGGATGCACAGTGTCGTGGAGAAGCAGCACTCTTTCTGTAAGAAGTCCAGGACGCTTGCATTTGATGGCCGCACGCAGTACCTTCAAGGTTTCCCCATATCATGCTGCGTTAACTGTGGTGTCTTTTTCAAGAAAGTCCAGTAAAATCGGGCCTTTGCGATCAAAAAACACAGTCAATATCACCTTCCCCGTGCTGTTTGAGATTGCTTTTGATTTTTTCGCGATTTGACTTTGATTTGTTTGCGATTGCTTGTTTGGACGAAGTGATCACTCGCAGAACTTCGAAACGTGAGCTATCGTTCTTTCTCACGTGATGCAACACTTGCAATCTATTGTTCAGTTTGCACGTGGGGTTTCGCAATTGTTGAAAACAAAAACTTACGATCCTACACGTCGTCTTTTTTTTCCCCCTGTTTTCATTTGTATGACCCTTATATGTGTGCGCTCAATTTTTTTTTGTTTTCTCGGTTTATTTTGAAAGATAAAATTTCGCATTTTCTTATTTTGCAAGCATCAATAGTAGCTATGTGTGTTCATGTAATTCCCTTGTAGTACGTACAACCTTAAATGCCATGGAGTGACTGTTAAAATCTTAAAAAAAATAATGAATCAGTTGTTTTGTGCATTTCTTTTCATTTAAGTTTTCTTTTTTTTAATACTTTTTTTTTTCTTTTTTAAATTTTATTTAAGTAATAAAAGCACAGCATAACTTATAAATACAAATTTACAAGACTTAATTATTCTTATATTTACATCCAAAGTTCAAAGAACAAAAATAAAAATTAAATTAAAATTATAGAAATATATTTAACAGCAATTATAATCTATGAAAATAATTTCCCCTTTTGTTGTAAAATTCTTTGACCTGCTTGAAAAAACAGGAAGTGTGTGCAAAAAACCACTTAAAAATTTTTAAAAAAGTTTTTTTTTGTTTTCTTTTGTTTTTAAGAAAGTTCTCTAAAGTCTTACAAAAATCCGTAAAATACAACTTCATTGTCCATACAATAAAAACAAGGAAAAAAGAGAAGAGAGATCAAAGTTTAAATTTTTATCTTACCTAATCTGTCTATTGCATCTATTATGACAACATACGAGGAGGAATAATCAGAGAAAAAAATAGATCTGAGCTTAGTTAACAATAAATAAGGGACACAGAGACAAAAAGGCACAAGAGCAAGAACAGAGTTAGGAAGATAAAAAGGGGAAATAAAAAAGGGGTGAAAATGATTGGGGAAAAATACTGTGTATATCGATATAATATTTGTGTTAAGATATTAAAGAGATTCATAATGAAGAGGAAGAATAATTAAAATTTACAAACAGTAGGCAAAGGGAGGGGGAACAATAAAACAAACGAGGCATTTGGTTCTTAATGCAGCAGGTACTGGATAAAAATTCACCCACGTGGGAAACCAGAGTTTCAACAGCAGCCACGTGTTAACTAATATGTTTCAATATTTTTTTAAAAGTAGCATTTTAAATGCAAATTTTTTACATTCTTCATTACACTTTGCACAGAATTCAACACTATATACATCTTCGTGGTAAATGCACCTTTTTTTTAAACCTTTTACCAATGACATAATTTATTTCAAGTCATTCAACTAAAATATTCACTCATACAACTTCATCTTTCACACTTCAAAGACAGGCATCCATTTTTTTCACACTGCCACTAAATTTCTGTTCACCTCCGATGGCTTGTTAAACTCCTTAATAATTTGTTACTATTTTTTTCCCTTTCTGAAAAAAACCCTAAAACTTTTCCCCATTCACTTTAAAAAAGAAACTAAATGAAACTATGATTTATTACATCTAGTTAGGGAAAATTTTTAAAAAAGTTATTTCTATTAAAAACGATGAAAGGGAAGGGCATTCAATGTCACGTTTTCCTTGGTCATTACTATATAGGAGTAAAAATTATAAATTCAAAAACTAAATAAAAAAAATTGCTTGTGGGAATTTTAAAAAATTCTTAATCACATATTAAAAAAGAGAATATTTTGGTTTAAGCATTGTCAAATCCTCAATGAAAAGGCATTCAACTGCCAGATCAACAATAATACTTTGTATTGAGAATGCCGTTCTCTCAACAATCACGGATAGAGAACAACAGTTTGAATATGAACAACTCTTGGAACAAGCCTTTGCTATACTGCTGAAAGATATTGAGAAGCTTTTCTCTTTGAATTGTCTCTATCACTATCAGTAGACACATCACTTCCTTGAGAAAGAAAACGAGCCCTTGCAGACATGACCGCTGACTGACCGATGGGTGTGAATTTTACTTTTGTTCCTGCCGTATCCATTTGGTGTGTGCTACTCTCTTTCTCAAACATTGCAGCCACCTCTCGAATCCTGCTAGGAGGAGAGATGGCCGAAGAATTTTTTGGTTGAGACTCGTATGGAAACGAGTGTATTTTACTACTGGGTGAAATCTTTCTTGTAGACATTGGCTTCTCTTGAAGCAAAGGGTTTCTCTCCTTTAAGGGCGAGTGCAACTGGCGTGTTGAAAACGAACCTGTCATCTCCTTCTTTTCAGCAGGAGGGATCCCCCAGTGCTCCTGTAATGGAAGACTAGTAGGTTTAGGAGGAAGAGATTCTTTCGTGATCATTCTTTCTTTTGCTTTCACTCTTTCAGAGTTCCTTAAATTACTCCTATGTTGAAGAGATCCAGCCGAATGACACAGATAATCGAGTGTTTCGCTTTCACTGCCAGTCCTTAAGCTCCTTCTTCCGGGAATTGTGCGTAAGAAAGGTGTAGACTCGTGATGAAAGGAATGCTCCGATTCTGAACTCGACGAGCTTGCTCGAGATCTTTCAGCATGTGAAAATTTTCCTGATGGATGCACGCTATTTAACCTGTCAACAGCGTTTAATTTATCACTTCCTGAATGGTGATGCACTCTTGGATGTGTCTGAGAATTATTCGTAGCATTTTTCAGATCTTCTGTAAAAATTCGGTTTGGTTTAACATTTTTATTTGTGAGTACATTATCTGTGAAGGCGTTATCAGATGCCTGAAGTGTTTGTTTAAAAGGGAAACTGTGATCATCACTTTTAATAGGACTAATTGTTTTCTGTTTTAATTTGTTTAAAAATTCACTTTTATCCTCTTTGTCCAATCTGAAGCTCTCTGATCGTATTTTCTCTCTTAGCTGTGCACGCCTCTCTTCCTTATACTTATCGATTCTCTCACGCCTAGCAACATCATTCAGATCTGAGGACGATGACATCAGACAATTTGTATAATCTATTGCTTCTTTTGCCGAGAGTTTTTCCATTTTATCCAAACCAATGTCAGTTTCAGAAAGTTTCCGACCTTCTTTTTCTACCTGACTGGGTAAAGATAATTCACATGGTGCCGAGAGTCTCAGTGACAATTTTTCCTTTTTCATTAATCTGTCAGGATCTGTATCTAAAAACTCAGTTCTTTTACATTCACCAGTTTCCTTGTGCGGTGAAGGGTCTGGTTTAGAGGTAGATGCATTTGGATGTGAATCTTTAAAATGGCCATCTGAATGAATGTATTTGCTTTCTTTAACTTTATGATCACTAGTGGTAGCACTAGTTACTGAAGTTGACAGATTAAATGGATCCATCAAATTAAGTGAATCTGGAAACATTATGCCACCGTCTGGCTGCTCCAATGGGCTTTTGCTCTTAATATTCTGTGAAGCATCTGGATCATCAGCACTTTCAAATTTGGACATTAACTGTTTTATGCTAGTCTTCTTTTCAGGTCTAAAATGTCTGTGGGAATTTGATCCAAAGTGGGGCTCAGAATTTCGTTTCTTCTCTACCACAACTGCAGTTTCATCTCCTGTAATTGACACAGGCTCAGATTTGCGTTTGATCTCCTCAAATGCCCCTCCATCTTTTGAGTGCCTTAATTCCACCCCAACTAGCTCACTTGGTGAAATTGCTTGAATATTTTTCTTAAGCTTTTCATTTATTAGCATTGGTATCTTTTCCTCTTTGCAGTTTTCCAATGGAGAGCGACTTCCAGAGCGAGGAGAACGATTCATAGAATGTGTATGAAAGCTATCCTGATGATCCTGATAATTAGGGCTTAGGCGTTCCAGTCGTCGTTCCAGTTGGATTTTTTCCAATTCCAACTTCATTTTTCTTTCATGCAAAATATCTCTGCCTATTTCAGATTCAAATTTTCGTTTTGTTTCATCTAGCGGAGAAAGATATTCACTACAGGAAGAACACTTTTCACTAGGAGAGTAATCTAAATGTCTAACTTCTTGTGATGGTGACATCCTTATTTCAATGCTTTCATCTTTAACACTTAGCAATGGAGACTGTCCAGTGAAAGAGTCAGCAGAATCTTTGGCATGCACTAACAATGCTGGTGACGTGATTTTTTCATCATCTGAATGCAATAAATTTTCAGATTCAAGTGAATCACTTGCAACAACCACCTCCTTTTTCTGAAATTCAAGCTTATCTTCCAATATTGATACTAGAGTTGGAGATTCAAGTTTATAGGTATCGTCACTGTCCATAGTATTTTCACAGCCATCAGCAATTGTTATAGGGCTTTTCAGTAATGATTCAGAGTCTTCACCTACTGGTTCCAATTCAACTTCGTCTACCAATTTCACATACCCAAAAGCATTTCTCTTTCTCTCCTCAAAAACGATCACTTCTTTTCCTTCTCCAGACGTATCAGCGCTTGGTGAACTCGATTCAGAATCAATTTTTTCAACGAGGGAGCATGGAGATTTATCTATATCAGATGCACTTAAGGAATGTTGATCACAAGTTTCTAAATTGCTTACACTTCTTACAATATGAGTACTTCTATTATCTGGAAATTTTATACAATGCTCAGTCATTGTTACAGGATGAGAATCCACAGGCTGACTGGTATCATGTTCTCCCTGACTGAAATCTAATGGAAGATTGCTTTTGGATGGACTTGGATACAAAATGGAAACCATCTCGTCATCAACGTGAAACGATGACATAATTTCTGCCGAAAAATTATTAATAGAAGAAGTTGAAATGTCCATATCCATAACCTCAAAAATGTTATCTCTAGTTGTCGAAGCAGGAGTTGAAATAGTCGAATTAAATTGTGATTCAGTTTCAGATGTTTGTTCAAATGTCGTTTGGTGATCATTTTGCTGCATCTCTAAAGTTTCTCCAAAGCTTAAATTGATGGTATCACTTTCTGACCCAGTGATTGCACCGGACATGGAGGATCCGTATTCACCTTGCAAGCTAGAATGACAAGATATAGGGGACATAACAATGGAATGATATTTTTCATCTGTATGGGAAACATTCATCATTTTGCTGGAAGTTAAAGGGTTCTCTTGCTCTTCTTCTTCACTATACTGAGATGCATGAACCTCAACGATCACAGTCTTTTCACTGCCGTATCTTTCGACTGTAATTTTATCTGTAGAGCTCTCTGCTTGTAAGGGCGAAGAATAATCCATATTCATTACATCATCGTCATCTCGTTTGATGACTTCACTCACACTTGCGGAAGGCTTCTCGTGCACATCAGTCCATTTAGGTTGCTTTGTTTTTGGTGAATGTGTTGGCGACATTGGTTTTGTTTCAACAAAAGTTTTATTTTCAGGTGTTGGGGCCACTTCAGTCAGCAATTTTTGTTGTAATATTTCAGGAGTAAATTTCTCTTTAGCACAAGATGGAGTCCTTTTCAAGCTTCCTCTCAAAGAAGACTCTTCTGACGACTCGGAACTTGAAGAATATATTTTTCTTGACAGAGATGGAGAAGCAAAAGTTTGTTTTAATTTCTCTTTTAAACTTAATTTTGATTTAGGACTAGTTGATTCAGTGGTTTTCCATCGATATTTCTTGGGTGATTTTCTTAAGCACTCGGAATTGGAAATGGTTGTTTCTATCCGTGAAGCTTTATCGTCCATGGGCTCATTCTCTGCACCTTCATCTGTACCAGTGCTAATAAAATCAAAATCATTGTCGTAGTTTATGTGAATATGATTAATGTCACTCGCAACATCCTCAAAATCATCCATCACTAAACATGCTGAACTCTCTTCTGCGTCCTTCTTGGCAGATTTTAAAGTCAGATTCCGGATTTCATTTTCTGCTTCTGGTGACGTTTCAAAATAGGAATCATGAGATATTGAGCGAATGTGAGAATGTGGAGAAATTTTTACAGCACCATGTAATTTTGATTGTGTTCCAGTGGCTTGAGCCACACCAGTCTTGAAAGCATCATCTGAAAAAATAAAACAAGATTTAGTGTAAAATAAGTTTTTGTAATTATTACCATTCATAGCTACCAGACTGAAAAGTGATACCTGAGTGGTGGTTTATATTATTGATTGTTGATGTTAATGATTCGGCACTTTTCACAGAACGCAAGTTTCGGCCATTAGGCATGGAGCCATCCACTTCATTAAAAATATTTTGCTTTAAAATAAACAAAAATAGGAAAATAAATTATTAATCAAATCATATCAATCAGATTCTTTAAGATGAGAGATATACCTCTCAAAAGAAGTGCACTTTTAATACACATTTAGTAATGATTTAGATCAAACATTTGTTTATTATGCTCAGATACATTTGCAAATATAAAATTAACAACACCAACAAAAATCTGACAAATTTGAAAGTATCATAAGTATTCTACTATAATGCAATCTCTTGTATAATGTGATCCCATGCATTAAAAATGTCTGCCAATGAGATATCAAAATTCATTTTGCTAACTTGATTTCAGAATAAAGAAATAATTCGTCTCTATTTAAAAAAAATCCAACAAAAAACAAAACAACAAAATTATTTGATCTAAGTGGTTGTTTTTATTTTTTTGTAATATCCATCCTTATAAATTTCCATCATAAATTATTCAGAATTACGGGAAATTTAATTTTATATTTAATTTAAATTTATGATGTTGCTCATTTTAATTTTATTTAATAAGAAATATTTTTTAACATTTTCATTGTTTCAAAATTAAAAATTTCGATTTTAATATATTTATATTTCTAGAATAAAGTATATTTTTAAAAGTTAAAACAGTATATAATATTAATTTGCGGATACAAAACAAAGCTGAATCAGACCAAAGCAGGAACAGATGAGGAGTCAAAGCCTGTATGGCTTAAGGGGTTTTTGCTTAGGTGACCATGAATTAAGTTACCTTGAATAGAGGCTATGAGTTAATCCTCTCTGTTACCCATGGCAACATATTGGCTCATGTGCCAAGTTATACTAGACAGACTTTATATCTCATGACCAACAATGCAAGCGAGTCATGTTTGTATCAACAATGGTGATTGGTGATTGTTTTACAGTAATGTAAACTTTATTAACAAAAATACCTTGAGGACATGATTTACATGCTTACGCTGAGGACCACCCTCTTATAAAATGTAATGGTCTTCGGGCTTTCAAATTTCCTGATCATAATTTCAACTTTCGCATAATGGTAGTGAGCACTGCTTGAAGGGTCTTCCTCTTCTGAGGATCAGTGAGAAGCCATCAGAATTTGTAACAATGCATAGAATTCCTGTCGTTCGGGCTTTTCTTAGAATTGATAGTTCTTAGAACTTAACGTTTTCTTGAAAATCTTTAAAAATGAGCAGTAACTGATGATAATGGAGAGTTTGCACACTATTGAGAAGAAATGGAAAAGGGCAGAGGAAGTGGTCCCTTTGCTCGGTATTGCTATCAGTTTAGCTGCTTATTGGTTTGCCAGCACACTGCTGCAACTGAGCAAAGCGGTGAGTGACAGTCATCAAAGTTCCCAGGCAACCGTCGACAATGAAGTGTGTTAACAGAAGAATGTCCAAGTTTTGCTTTAAGACATCGAGAGCAGAGTGCGAATTGCAACAGCAGGTTACGAAGTAGTTTATAACCCCACTCAGTTTGTTGGAACTGTAAAGCACACAGACATAAACGATCATGTACATCCACTGTCACCCAAGAAGAGAAAAAGCCTATATATTGTCTTTTTATATTACAACGCAAGTATGTCGTGAGTGAAATAGAAGAACTACAGCCATAGCTAGAGTTGAAGAAACCACATTCTATTTCCTCCCACTTTCGAAACCACATACACTATTCTACATTTTTTTCTCTGGCGCTAAGTAAAACTCACTCAGCTATACACATTTTAACACGAGATGGGTAGATTTGCTAGAGGGCCATCCATTGGAAGCATTTTAAAAGAATTAGTTTCGGTTTTTCAATATGAATTTTTACTGTATTAATTTTAAGGTTTTTCAAATGTTCAATTTTACTGTATATTACATTCAGATGTTGCAAAATTTCATCAAAAAAGAGCCCGAACATTTAGCTAGTCTCCTGCATTTTGAAGCGCTAGGAGCCCTCAACAGATACACAGAAGATTACGTTGTAGTAAAATTCTCTGTTAATTTTTATTTGTTTTTATTTTAATAAAAATTTCTTTCATTATATTTTTAAGAAGTTTAATTACTGGTATATATGTAGGTGCCTCAAATTATTACATATTGAAAAAGTATGAGTACTCTAAATTCTAATGAGTATGAATGCCTTGGACATTAAAAATTAAAAATTCTGAGTACGAGTAGCATATAGTCTTACTTACAAGGACCATGCCACGGCAATAAAAATTTCTACATAAACAAGCACAATATTACAGCATCATTCTAAATAAATGAAACTATTTTACCATCTGGCCTGTGGCAGCTCAGAATTAGATCACTATGCAAAGGACTACCTGGGTGGTGTACCACTCCATTATCACAAAGTAGTCAGGTGTTACATTTACCTCACCAAGTATTATTGCTAACAATCAGGCAATTCACCACAGACTATCCAGGTTATATAACATTATTCCCTCTGTTTTTTTCTGTGGCATTATGTGAAGGACGATATTTATGTTCCATCTACAAATAAAATCTGCCCAAATTACAATGATGCACTGTCACGGTCAATAAAATTGGCAATGTGGTCATGCTGGCCTTACCATGGAAGGAATTAGACTATCACTTAGACATTTGCCATGAGACATGGTGTTCCATATTGAATATTTCTGATTGGTAGTGATGTACGTATATTATGATAGTTCCTATTTGTTGATACATTATATACTGTTCTGTGATAAATAATTACTTGATAATGATTGATAGATAATTCAAAAGTTTTGTCCCCACATCTTTATAAAGATCAATTAGTAGCAAACATTGATAAAACCATGGAGTAATGGACCTGGAGCATCAACTCGGATCAAAAACCGGTTCCCAAATCGCACCACAAAAGTAAGTGGCTGGGACACCAAACACGCTATCCGGATATGCCTATTATTGATGATGGGTGGGGAAAGGAGATGTGCGGAGTGAAGCTCGCGAGTCTCTCGCTCAACAGATTTCACTTAGGCCTACTTTCATTTTCAGTCCTGCTCAATTTGTGAAACTATCTCGAGAAAGAATTTTCAAAATGAGTTAAAAACCAAATCACTGGTGTGAAAGGAAACCTGGATTTATCATTGCTTAGGATTCCGTCGGATTCAAAAAGGTAAATCTTTTTTTTTATGATTGTGTATAAATTAATGATATTTTAATGATTATGATCTGTAGCTGACTAATGAATCTTAAAAAATTTATAAAATTTAATTGCGATATAACTCAACGAATTAAACTAAAGAAAAATGATAGCAAGTGTTCAATTAAATAAGAAAGGAGCATTACGTATTTGATCTAAATAAAGAAGTATTACTAATACAATTATACTCAATGAATGATCGATAAATGTTCTCATTAATAGGTGTGAGAAATGGTTAAAAAATCAAAAGATGTGATCTTATTCATCGTCCCCAACATCTCTTTCACTACTTTTGTGTCTATAGCCTGCATTTTACCGACGATCAGTTTAGGAACCCAGCTAAAAAAAAATGCGATACCAACTGAACATTTTCCTAACAAAGGTAATCTATTTTAATTCAAAGTTTTAAATGACATTTCTAGTATGTGTAAATTTTTCAAATGAATACTTAAATTAGTGAAGTAACTAGAGCTAGGACTTTAAGGTGACCCACAATGTTGTTCGACTCAAAATGTCAAAAATATCACTTTAGACTAAATTATTAAAAGAATTATAGAGTCTCAGTAGTATATAGTTTGTTGTTAAATTTTAATTATAGAATATACAGGGTGGTGCACATAAAAGTAGTGTCGCATGAATTCTCTGCAATTCCCAAAAACAAGATGGCAATGGCCTTGGTAAACTGTCACTGTGTTCATACAAAGTGCGTTTTGAAAATCGTCCAAGAATGTTTTAATAAAGAAAGTTAATATGATTACATATTAAAATCTATTATTACATTCATTCAAAAAATAAAAATAATGAAAGTGAGGCCGATGAAAATGAGACTTAAAACAATGTGGATGACAAGAATGAGAATGAAAATTTTTATCAACTTTTTGGTGTGAGATGAGTGATTTGAAAATTCGTATCCAATGGCAGGAGTAACATCTATTCGTTGTATATTATTTATTGTTGTATTAATATTATCTCATGTTAACAGACCCTGAGACTTTGTTGCTTTTCATTTGGTTGCATTTTGTCTTACATTCGTTATGACATCCGAAAATTTTCATCAACTTTTTGGAGAGTCAGATGAAGAAGAAGCTACGTTTGATGGTTTTCTCACACCATGATTTTGTTACTATAAATCTTTTTGTAATAGTTGTGTTCTTTTTGTAATAAAATTTTTTTTCCCTCTCAAGCGTTGCCTTTTTTTCCTCGGCTTATGCTCGAGACATGGCGTTTTTCCACTTTTGGGGTCAATAATTGGGGGTCAGCTTATGCACAAGTTTATACAGTAAATTAAAATCTACAACTTATATCTTTTATATTACATTATTTAGACTTATTATACTTACATTATTATTTAAAGGTGAATCTGATGGAGAATGGGCAGGGTGAACTATTTTTGATTTTTCTTTTTGATATTGAGATTTTCCTTTACTGAAAAATGATTTCCATCCAGATGGTGATTTCTTTAATTTTATATTTCCTCTTTTCCTGAAAACAAATATTTAACAAGTTACTAAAGTAAAATAAATTAGTCTTATGGTAATTCACTCACAGTGTTATTAGTTACTATACACATTTATTGTAATTACAAAACTGCTCCATAAATTTAACAAATTCAAGAACTTAATTCCATATTCAAATGAATGCCATATTCTAACATGAATTAACATGTCAGATACAAATCTTTTCAAGTCACATTTCACTCTGCTTCAAAGTTACTTATTTTGTTCTGAGGCAAACTGAAAACAGCAGCATTTCCTATACAAGTACAGTAAATTCATTGTATGGACTTCCAATGTTAATCAGCTAGACAATTGTGGGCAAGTTCTGGAAGATACTGAAAATACAGATAGCCGATCAACTTAGATCATGTTCAGTTTTGACCAACCATTCATAAGTCAATTGGGATGTAAGTCAGGCCTGTATTGTTATTTCTCTACATTTGAAATTTTTTGTTATCTGGCATTACTGAAAGTTCCGATTTGAAATTTATGTTTTATTGTTTTTTTAATAGCTTCACAAAATTATTTATTAATAATTTTGTGAATTTATTTTTTTTCTCTCGATCTTCCCCTGAGCAAGCCTCTCTTGTAAAGTTAGTTTCCTATTGCAATGGGTAAATGTTTAAACAAACCATTGTTGAGAGGGGTGTTGCCATGGAAACGCTAACGAAGAAGAAGAATGAGCATTGAAGAGGGGATGCTCAGGATTAGATTGAGACGGAAAGGCCCGGCCATGACTGGCTCAAAGTTTGTCAAAAAACAAAAGAGAAGACACAGCAGTCTTGGCGTGCAAAACTGCCGTGCTGACGGAAAAAAATGACTGGTAGTGATATGAACGAAAACAACTGCCACTTAACGAATGCTGAAAGTGGTGTTTAAAATACAGAACTGGAGTTGCAAAGCAAATTTCATCACGCCTGAGAGAAAGAAGTAAACGCTCATAGAACATCAAGTTGCAGCATTCAAGCAAGGACTGGTCTGTAATGAGCAGGTGCAAGCTCTGATCAAAGGGCTTCGACGCTCAACGGGAATTCCACGATGGGACATTTATCAATGAAACAAATACTCGTCGAGGGGAAAGAAAAAAAAAAGTACATCTACACCGAAGGTAACAGCAACCCAGCAGGAAAGGAAAAATTCAACTTAGTGCTCGACCCACATGACCCACAGTAAGTCGACAACTACCTGTAATCCTACATACAGATAAACTGGTGTTTTGCACAGACCTCGGTCTTCCTCTTCATTCCTCTGGATCAGGGGTCGGCAACCTGCGGCCCACGGGCCGCTTCCGGTTTCTTTTCGGCTTGCTATCCGATTCCATGCGGCCCGCGATATGTTTTAGAAATATGTAATGAGCGCCCAGAAATAGGATGATTTTAGATTATTTTTTGGGAAACAATGCACTTTATATTAAAAATCTTAGAAAAGGTTAAAAATATGTAATAAAAAAGGTTCCCGACCCCTGCCTCTGGATCATCGTGCAGTTCAGTTTGGCCATCTGTGAATTTCTTGCACCAAATAGACAGTTTTTTTTGACTCAAAATGTTCTTCCCATAAATGTTCATTAATCTGCGATAAATCTTATTCTGATTCACTCTTTCTGCCTGAAGAAATCGGATAAGTGCACGCACCTCAATTTTGGAATAATTTTCTATGACACTGCTCATTTAGCCTGCTTGCTACACCCAAACTATTGAATGGAGAATAATGATAAGCACTTTACAACTTAGCTCAAGAGACAGCGTCATATCATGTGAGAAAGAGTGTGTGCATTAGAAAACTGTCAGCATAAGTAATGTATTTTTAATATCAGATTGCCCTCGTATATTTATCTGTTATAATAGGATACAATCTGAATACAGAATTTTTTTTTCTTAAAGGTAAACTCCACGGAAAAATTTGACTTTATTTTTTGCATCATAACATTAATCCAGGTTAATAAAGATATATCATTCAAAATTTTTCGATTTATCCTAATATCTTATTACGAAAAATGTCTCGGAAGATTGAAAATTAGCCTTCTGATCAACCCATCCCTTCTCTGGAGAACATGGCGGAACATCGAGGTCATTTTCTGCCACGAGAATCTGAGGGAATTTCGTCGCCTAGTCACTTTGGATTCGAGCCTCGTTTCAATTCTACATTATCACGAGTGTTTGGTGTCCTCTTTTCTATCAGAATATATGTAAATTGTTGTGTTTAGGCATGTAAATAAAAAATCCAATAGAAACTTCACGTTTAATAGATTTCTACAATCAAGATAGATTAAGAAGCAGTGGAAACAAATGCAAACAGCACGTGCGCTCCATCCATTTTGAAAGGTTGTGTTTTTTCTATGAGCCTGCTGTTTTAAATTCATTGTCACTTAAAATGAAATTCATTGAAAATCGATTCTGTTCCAACTCTAGATGGGCCTAATTCTGGTGATCTTCAAGAACAACAACTGCATTAGTCATGTGCTAAGCGCCGAAGGAATGAAGGTATGTGCACACGTCGAGGCAAGCCGGAGATACTGTATACCACCGAAGATTCCATATCAATGATTTAATAAATAGCGTGGAATATTGCAGAAGTTACAGTAGAATTTAATTCTGCTAAAAGCCCTTGTGCATCGCTCTCACAATCGGTCTTGTTTTCATATTCATAGTCCATTGCAATGTCCTGACAACTAGCTGATAGCACCTGCGATAGCGTCCAATGTGTGAAGTCACTATTTCAAAACTCCTTCACACTCCTCTGCAGGTTGTGATCTTACAGCCTGCCAAAACATGGCGCCAGTGTCGATTGTAGGGGGAGGGGAAAAATGAAAGTTTTCGTATATTTAATTTTAAGTTCAAATTGAAAATTTTTATATATGCTATGTGATTATTGAGACCTTCATCTTCCATTTTATACAAAGCTGTTGTGAGTGTGGAATTTATCTTTAAGTTTTAAATGCAAAGCTTGAACTCAAATTAAGAATAGAGGAAAGGTCTAAATGCTCAAATAATAAATTTATCCATTAAAAAAACTAAGAACTTACTCGATTTTGAAATCTGATTACTAATATAAAAATATAAAGTATTTTGATTAATGTATTCATTTAACAATTCCAATTACAGTTCTGCTTTCTTATAATCACCTACTATCAATCATTATTAATAAACATTTCTTACCGGTCTGGGAGATCTATAATTGTGTGGTATTTACTAGGAAGGCTAGCTGGTCCTCCTCCAACCTCAATGTACTTTGGCTGTGACTGAACCGTAACATTGAGTGCTCTTGAACGAGCCTCCTCCAATGATAATAATTTTGTTGGAGTAGAAATTGCTAGTGATTTTGGTCGTGATTTCTTTGGTGTTCCTGTAATCAGTGTAATCAATCAATAGAATTAAAGATAAATTTTAAATTTTGAAATGTAATTATATTAAATTAGCTAACATTACAAAATAGAAAAGATATAATCAGTCTTTTCAAATCAAAACAATCGATTTTGTTAATGCTATATCACTTGTGGCTTTCCAGGTGCTAAAGTTTTTATTTAAAGAGTTTATTGTGAGTTTTAAAGAAGTTTATGGAAAATTTACATTTAAATTTTCTAAGTTTCCATTTTTAAATAAACACTAGCAGATTTTATATTTCAAGTTTAATATAAAACAGATATTTCATCCTAGCCCTCTCTTTATATCACACAGTTCTAATTCAACAATGCAATTCAATTTTTGATCATATTTATGAAGTTCATATTAAAATTCAGTAAGAAATTTAAAAATAACTGTTACAAAAACTCAAACAATGGGGAAAAAAATCAAGTCATACTGGTATCTAATGGGACAGTTAAATAGGATAGATCATGGTATTTTGTCATACATACAAAGGCTAATGAAATACCATCAGAGATATGCAACGTATTTTTTAAAAAATTATCACAATAATTACCTTCTCCTCCAACTGATGAGAAAGTAGGCAGCTTCTCATTGAAGATGAGATCAACATATCGAATGAGGAACTCGGTAACAATAGCCTGGATCCCAACCACTTGCAGAGCAGCCACGCTTCCAATTTCTAATTCTTTAGACCTAAAAATTTAATGCAAAGAAAATTCACAATATTTAATTATAAAATGCTACTTTTTTAAACAAAACACATCATTTAGACACTATGACATGTCACCCACCGTAATAAGTTGGGGGCCCACACTATCGCCACATTCTTGGGAGTCATGCCAGTCTCAGCTCCGTGAGAAGCTACTTTTGCTAGATGCTTTACCAAATATTCTAAAGTTCTAATAAAAAGAATTTTGAAGAATAAAAACAATTTTATACAGTGGAGTAGATAAAAATACTTCACAAAAGATCCACAAAGAAAATGGGAATTGTAACTATAATTTTCTTAGGTTTATCATTATAGTGGATTTTCTCTTACACTTCCTGATTTTTTAATAATGTAAACACCCTGTTCCATTCAATTTAAACTTATACTACAGAAACGATGATGTAAGTGACAAAAAAAAATTATCAATTTTAAGATTTTAACTTCATTCATTTTTCAAAGTACAATAAAACCTGTCTATAATGAATTTTCAAAGAACAAGTAAAGGTGGCTCAGTTGATCATTACAGACAGATGCAATCAAAAAAAAAAAAAATAATAAAAATCAACAACATACATAAAACCACATATATTTATTTCGTTATAAAAGAATCTGAGTTAATATGTTTGCTCTTTCATGCCTTCTTAGCGAGAACTAAGTCTTCAAAGTGTTTTTGAGGAGATTTAGTGATTTTATAGCAATATTTGTTTCCACTTTCTCCAAGAGCTGATGAGCCATTGACTGGAACCTTCTTATTAAGGATACAGCATAGTACAAGTAGATCAACATCTTCATCCTGCTCTTCTGGTTCTGGTCTGTCTCTTTAGTCATTTTACATCTGAGGATTGTTATCACTGTTGTGATTTACATTTTCATGACATAAAAATCATGTATGCCTAGCTAGCATCAATTCCTTCAACCTACTTGTTAACAGGACACAGAATAATGACAGGTCCTCATTGATTCTCCTAGGTCACACTTTGTGAAGCACCTAACTATAGTTCACGTTTTCACTCACTCCATGCTTCTCTTAATCATCTGCAAACATCCAAAACCAAAATAACTTGGCACATCTGCAAAGTTTTTTTCAAAGTCCACTTGTGCTAAAATTGTTTTTCAATAATGTAGAGTCATGAGCCTTCAGAATCTGTTAAGTATGGCTCTTGCTTATTGCTTGCTTTCTTTAATAACTTGTATTCAGTCCACTCTGTGTTTGCCTGGCAATAAAAGACATTATTAGAAAGTCTTATGCTTTCTTCTGTTATGCAGTCTTTGTTAATTAGACCAACAACACTGCCTTTATATAGCTGAAAGAATCAATGGCTGCATTTCTGCTCCTCTTCCTTGATGACGACTGGTTGATTATAGCTAATACTGTAATAATGTACTGAGAGTTACCAATTCGATCTTCATCTTGATTCACCTTTCTCTGGATGCATTAAGTTTATAATGCAAGGTGTGCCCAAATGAAAAGGAAACTATGGTTATAATGAATATTTTAATTACATGATGTAAAGAAAACCAAAAACCTCTTGTCCACAAAGATTTTAAGTGTATACGTATTTCGATTTCCTTGAGACCAATATTCAACACCAACTATAATAATCAAGAACAATAACAGCATAAGGTTTACAAAAATGGTTTCTGATTGGCCCTTGGCTGATTGGCTGTCAAATGTGTCCACATATCATTTTTATGTAAATGTGTTCCCTTTGGTTTCTGATGAGCCCTTAGCTGATTGGCTGTCCAATGTGCCCACATATCATATAAATAGACCGTATACACCTATTAAAATCTTTGAGGACAAAAGGTTTTTGGTCTTCTTTCCATCATGTCATTATCCACAGTTAAATATCTATTCTCATTTTAATTACAGACTATTTGACGTGAAATTAATATGTAACATGATGCCTACATATAATTGCCACTAAAAGTGATGCACTGATCCCAGCATGTAGGGAACAAATGGATAGCTTCAATGTAGAACCCCTGGGTTGTACACTACCCTATCAAAAGTCATGGGACAGCCCAGATTTGAATGAAAATGAGACATTCCTTTGCAATTTCACTGTTGGCATTCTTCCCAGCACTACATAACAGAGAGTATGCTGTTATAAGATGATGCTTGCGTGAATGCTGGAAGAATGTCTCAAAGAAAAGAGCTTTCAGACTTCCAAGAGGTACAATTGTTGGATGCCATCTCGCAGGCAAAGCTGTTAGAGAGACGTCAACCCTCCTAAACATCCCGAAATCGACCGTTCACAACGTCATCTGGCCACGGAAAGAGAAAGGCACCACAAGTGTTCCGCCTAGGACTGGAAAACCCAAGATCATGTTGGCCAGAGACCAAAGGGCTCTTCGTAAAGTGGTCACTGCAAACCATCACACATCGCTTGATGGACTGACAAGATCGTTCATAGAGTCGACGGGAACAACTGTGAGCACCCTGACTGTTCACAGGGAACTGCATGCAATGGGTTTTTATGGCAGAGCGGCAGCCCACAAACCTCACATCAGCACCAGCAACACAGCAAGGAGATTGCAATGGTGCAAAGAGCGACAACATTGGTCTCTTGATCAATGGCGAATGGTTGAATGGATGATGAGTCCCGCTACACCGTCTGGCAATCGGATGGACGGGTTTGAGTATGGCGAACGTTATCTGCCAAGCTGTGTTGTGTCCACGGTGAAGTTCGGCGGAGGGTCGGTGATGGTGTGAGGGTGCTTTTCATGGTATGGATTGGTGCAATTGTTTCTGTGGACAGACATCTAAACGCAGAGCATAACCAAGACATTCTGAACCACGCAGCATTCCCATCTCTCTGGCAGCACTTTGGCAATGGCCCTTTTCTGTTTCAGCACGATAACGCACCTTGTCATAAAGCAAGGCCTGTAGGTCATAACTAGTCATAACGCACCTTGTCATGGTTTGATGAAAAGGGGGCTCGAGAAACTGATTGGCCTGCCCAGAGCCCCGATCTAAACCACATCGAACATCTGTGGGACGTTTTGGAACGTCGATTGTGTGCTTGGGTGGAACGCCCGAAATCTGTGACCGAACTGTCCAAGACACTTATGGCAGAATGGCGAAAATTACCTGTCAAAACATATCAAAAACTTGTGGATAGTATGCCCCAGAGAGTAGAAGCTGTGATAGCAGCAAAAGGTGGACCAACAAGATACTAAAATATGTATATTTTTGAGTGTTTCTATTAAAGTGATGGTGTCCCATGACTTTTGATAGGGTAGTGTATATGGATCCACTTTTCCACGATGTTCTGCACTTCCTTGTCACAGATGAACCAATGACCTTTCAATGATTTTTTTTTAAAGGGGAAGAAAATACAGGAATCATATGGGACGATGTCGAGGTTGTATGGAGGATGTTTGAGGACTTCCCATTGAAATGTTTCCAGTAGGTGGAGGGTCTTCTTGGCCAAAAATGACTTAGCGTTATCCCTTTCAAGAGCTTCCCTCTGTGCTTGTTGCTGATAGCCTATTTAAACTTCAGTAACGTGTTGCAGTTCAATGAAATTCATACGAGGGTTGATCCAAAAAAAAGGTTGCAAGGGTAATAAAAAACTATTTATTAACAACAGTCAGAAAATACAACTCCGCTACGTAATTTTAAGACCACCTTCACATTTTAAGTGAGGGGTGACAGAAAAATGAAAATATCTTACAAACCAATGATTGCAGAGATATAAACTAAAAATCAGTCATAAGTATTTGAATTGACGATTAAATTCACATAAAAATGTTAAAAATATTCGATACCATTAATTAACAATTTTAACTTAAAATTTGCCAACAAAAAGCAAATTTTAAGACCAATATCAACTCGTTCCAAAAATTTAAGACCACTAGTGTTTATGATATTAAAACATAAATAAAACTAATCATTTTATGGAAAAATCATTTTATTGCCCACTTAGTTACATCACCTTTTACTTTAATCAAATCTGCCAATCTATCAGGCATTGTAGAAACAAGTTGAGAAAGTTTTTCACTTGTTATTTTATTCCATTCGTCATCTAAAATAGTTTTTAATTGGTCAATTGTTGTTGGTTTTTATTGGCAAACATTTCTCTTTAATATTCGCCAAACCCAGATTCTCCATGTAGTCTAGCCACCAGGTTCTAGGCCGACCCCTTGGTCTCTTACCCACCGGCTTGGAAAATAACAACTGCCTAGGAAGACTAGTTTGCGGCATCCATATCACGTGGCCATACCAGCGCAACTGAGATTTCTCAATGCAGAGAAGTAGCGGCTCAACACCTAAAGATTCCCTTATTGTGCTGCTGTACACTCTATCTAGTAGGGTAACACCTGCCACACCTCTCAGAAATCTCATTTCGGCCGCTTGTACCCGCGATCGCACTCTTTCGGTCATTACCCAAGCCTCATGACCATAGGTGAGAATGGGGACAAAGATAGATTTGAAGACGGAGAGCTTGGCTTTGTTACCCAGCTCGCGTTTCGTTACCACGGATCACCACACAGCTTGCTGCACCGATCCGAGCATCCAATTCTTTCTCCTGCCGTCCATCACTCGTGAATGCAATCCCGAGATACTTGAATTTCTCCACCTGTCTCAATGAGGCTCCCCTAACATGGAAAGCGCACTGAGCAGGCTGTCTTGAAAGAACCAGAACCTCGGTTTTAGCCACACTGGTCTTCATCCCAGCTTCTTCACATTTGGCTGCAAACCGGTCTAGTGCATGCTGAAGGTTCGTGCGAGAAGACCCAAGGAGGACAAGGTCGTCAGCAAAGAGCAACCTCTCCACCAGGCAATCGCCCACACAAACACGCTCATCGCCTCGGCTGCCCCTGTCTATCCAGCCCATAAAGATAATGAACAAGAGGGGCGACAGTACGCACCCTTGGCGGAGTCCAACACCCACGGTGAACGGTCTTGACTTAATGCCAATTTTCAAAACTGATTTTAATTTTCCATAACTCCTCACAGCTCTCAGTTTATTTTCAACTATAAAACTACTTTTTTTTTTAAGAGTCAATTGATTTGGTTTATGAGAGAGACAATTTTTAATATAAATTCAATAATGTACCGGTACTGTATACTAAAAGTTAAATCAATTAAAAAATGACCAGTTATATCTAAAAGAAAATGAATGTGTATTTAATTTACCTATAATGAGGTGGAGGCAATTGCTGAACAACATCTCTCATAGTCATCAACCGAATGTTTTCATCACTTTGAACTGCAAACTGTAACGCAACAAATTCGTTAACAGCAACAGTTAAAAAAGGAAAAATATATTTGACCACAACTTTCCCCCCTTTTATCAAAAACGCCTTACCACAAACCTATCATAGAGCTGATAGGTTAAAAGAGGATTGGGAAGTTCTCTGAAGTACATTTTTAATAATGATGCCACACAATGGATATCTTGAAGAATTGCTTGATCATTTAAATTGGGTACACGGTCCTCATCAAAAGCTATCCTATAACCAAACAGAGAGATCAAATGCAAATTTTGTATCCTGTAATTCTTTTAATAATTAAAATCTTGATTAAAAATATAAAGATCTAAATTATAACTATAAACTAATAATCTCTAATTCACAAGAACATTAGAGGTTATTACTTTATATAAAGCATTTTATTACAAGTAATCTGCTAGGTGGGTCATATGGCAAGAAACATGTTAAAACACGTTTGTTTAAAACATATTTCGATCTTAACCAAAAATTTTAAATATCATTTATTTTATTAAAGAAATAATTTGATCAGATAAGAAATAACTCACCTTAATTTCTGGATATTGGAAGTCACTCCTGATAACCTATATATGCCGTCAACAATACCATGTTCTTCAATGAATTCTGCACAGCATATGAGGACCATAGGGACTAATAAAACAAAAAGGTTATAATAAATGAATGTGATTTCTTCTTATCTGGCCTAATTTGTTCTAAAAACCAAAATTAACCACTAGTTTCCTACAACCATGTTATACAGGGTGGATACAAAAATGAGCTCCCCCCCCTTTTATTTTCGTAACCAAAGCAGATGTGTCAATTTTGATGAATCCAATGAATACGAAGTTGTGGGTGACCTATCCCATGGTGCACTTTTCATCATCCCAAATATGCAAATAGGACACATTCAAATCCTATCTTAACCGATACAAGAAAAATTCCAATTGAAGAATTGTTCAGCATGGAATTCCAAACAAAAAAAATTCCAAAAAAACGATGAACGGATCACCAACAATTACATGGAATTACCTCCACACTTGAATGTTCAACATGCAAATCAAGAAATTACCAAAAATTACAATAGTAACATGAGGAAAAGCAAATAAAAGGCATGTGTCAGCATACAGAAGACAGAACAATTCCAGGATGGCAAGCTACCCTGTTTTTGAAATGGTCAACATGATCTTCCGCTTTGGATTGTTGGTTCGTCGGATTTTGGAATTTTTTTTTTTGTTTTGTTTGGAATTCCATGCTGAAAAGTCTTCAATTGGAATTTTCGTATATCTGTTACAGTTTTTAAGATAGGATTTAAATGTGTCCTAATTTACATATTTGGGATGATGAAAAGTGCACCATGGGATAGGTCACCCACAACTTCCTATTCACTGGATTCATCAAAATTGACATGTCTGCTTTGGTTAAGAAAATAAAATCAGGAAGCAGGGGAGCTCATTTTTGTATCCACCATGTATAACGCAAATGATTTGAAGTCAAAAAAATTTCAGAAATATCTAGATGAGAATGCACGAGCTTATCTTACGAAACAACAAACTTAAAGGCACGTATCACAGCTCTGCTAAAGTGGCTTTGAAAAGCCGACTGTCCTGTGAGCAGAATTACAGCTAGCCTAAACACAATTCCAATCAGGGTTGCCAGGTCTCTATATAATAGAGTAGCCAGCTTTTATGAGAAAAGTAGACAGATTAGGCCAAATAGCTCTCTCAAACGGCAATGTTAGTAACTTCATACAAATCGTGAAAGAACGGGGAAAAAATTAAAATTTTATAACTTGAAAACAATTTTCGGTTTTATTAAACATTTAATATATTATAATTAATAAATAAGTTATGACAACTAAAATTCAACAATTATTAAAAATCAAGAACATCGGTTTCATTATTTCTGTTTGCACGATACATTTCATTAGTGAAGCGTGACAGCATGTCCTTTCCAACTACTAAGTCTTTACAACAATTTGCTTGTCCTGACAAATACATATGAACTGTTACTAATGAATCTAATAACTTTAAACTCATACGATTTCCATATTTGTTTTTTAGGCAAGTGACTTGTGAAAAAACACGTTCTACAAAAGCATTAGAAAATGGCAAACACAATGCTGTCAATGCGAACTCATAATAGTTTTTCCACTTTCCCATCTTGAAAGTGAACGGATAAAATGGAAAACAAGTTCTAAGGCTATCAATCAATCTACCATACGGAATGACGATTTGTGATTGAAACTGAAACTGAAGTGTATAGCTGAAACTAAAACCTGAGCTGACTCAATTTTAGGTCATGAGAAAATGTGAAATTCTTCTACCTGGGACGGCGAAAAAGTACGAGACTGAAAATAGCCAAAAATAGCAATTAGCCAACCACCAATTTTTGGAAGCAAATCTAAGTGAAAAATAGCAAAATTGGCTATAAATAGCCAAACCTGGCAACCCTGATTCCAATGGCCAAGTCAACTCCACGGATATACCGTATATACTTGCGTATAAATCAAGAATTTTTCCCAGAAAATGACCCTAAAAACCACATTCAACTTATGCACGAATCATAGTTGATGAAAGTTCTTAAAAGCGGAGGGCTCTTATCAGTAGAAAATTGAGAAGTCTTTAAAAGGCCGTGGCAGCCATATTGTTTAGCATTCTGCACTTTATCCCAAAATAAAAGTAAAAAAAATCATAACTGTAAAAAGAAAAATTGCATATAATAATTAACAGACGAGAATCCAGTAATAACAACGGCCAAAACATCCAGGGGGGGGGGCTTCAAATGAAACCAAAACATTTTTACCTGTTCTTTTATTGCGATAAATCAATACATTAACCTTAACAGCTGTTTAATAGATAATGAATTCAAAATGGAACATCAAAACATCGAAGATTCAAGAACATCGAAACATGGGCTACCATTGATACTATCACCACAGGGTTCTCCCCAGGCCCTTTTGAACAGGTGTGCCACCTGGCTGAATACACGAAAAACTGCACACCACTGCATAATATTTCATTTGTTTTTCATTTTTGTCCGTCCAGGTATTTTATCTTTCCACCCACCTGATAAAATTTTCTGGGGAGTACACTGCACCATGCACTAACGTACAAAATTTAATATAATTATATAAGAGTAGGAGTTGTAATAATATATACAGTAATTTTTGGGTTATAATACGCACCCCCTTCCCCACTTTGACCCTCCCTCCCGACCCCCCCCTCTCCAAAATATATACATATATTTTTTTAAATCGTATCTTAATTGTGTTTATTATCAGAATATTAAATAATATTTACATTTTATAATAAGTAGTATTGATTTTTTTAAACTTTTATTTTTTTTTTTCCTGCGTATTATACCCCGAAAATTACGGTAATTAATTAAAAAATGTGAACTCCATTTTAATTGAAAGAATAGAAATAAAAATAAATAATAAAAACAAATGATGAATACAGGTCACCAGATCTGGTTGAAGCACAAGACTCCCACTTCATTATTTGTGTTACTCCACATTGGGTGACCTTTCTTTATCAATTGTTTTTGTTATTTATTTTTATTTCTAGTTCTTTCAATTAAAATGGAGTTCACATTTTTTAATTAATTATTTAAAAAAATTTAATATAACTTACCGAACATTGTACAAGTATATACAATATACAAGTAGATTAATCAGTGCATTATTTCATGTATTTTTTCTCAATTTTCCATCCACTTTTCTATTGTAAAAAGCAAATGCATAAGTCAAATCCCGAAAACAAGACGGCAACGACCTTGGTAAACTGTCACCTGTGTGTCTTGAAAATCGTCCAAGAATGTTTTATAAAGAAAGCTAATATGGTTACAATGATTATCTATTATTATATACTGTAAATACCGTAATTACTGTATCATTTCAAAAATAAAAATAATGAAAGTGTGGCCGATGAAAAGGAGACTGAAGATGATGTGGATGACGAGTATGAGAATGAAAATTTTCATCAATTTTTTGGAGAGTGAGATGAAGAAGTTATGTTTGATGGTTTCCCCCCATGAATTTATTACTATAAAATTAATCTTCTTGCAAATTATACAAAAACTACTTGTAATAGTTGTGTTGTATAATACTTTTTTACCTTTCAAGTGTTTATAATTTTTTTTTATTTATTTTGGGCTCGATTTATGCTCGAGTCATGCCGTTTTTCCACTTTTTGGGGTCAAAAATTGGGGGTTGACTTATACACAAATCAACTTAAACACGAGTATATAAGTTAAGCGAGGAGGCTAACGAGGATCCAATTTGGCTGTCAAGCAACCAAAATGGCAGATTCACATTGCATAATGGAAAAATACCACGTCTTAAGCACTTTCCTCTTGCTTCCAGCAATTAATATAGGAAAGGATGAATATTATGAATGATATATTTCTTTCAAATTTACTAGATCAGTACATGCGGTCACTGCGTGTCGATGCCTCCCCCAGCATGTTTGCTCTTTTCCTGGTCAGCTCTTATCTCCTCGCTTCACTATATATTGGCTCTGTTGCAGTTTCTCTCTTGTAATCATAATGCACGGTTTACATTTTTTATTGCCAAAAAAAAACCAAACCAAGAAACAATTTTTATTGCTTTATTTTTATTACATTAATTAAACATAATCAATGTTCTTAACAATAATGAGGTATAATACCAATAAAATGTCCACAATATTAACTAAATAGCAGTATAAATTCATAAGTAAATTCAATAACGTGAAAACTAAAAGTACATTATTATTATTATTATTACTATTGCTTGGAAAAACCAAACTCGGATCAAGTCCAGAAGCCAAGTCCCAGAGGTGGGCCCAAGGGACTCAAATACAAGGAAGGGAAAAAAATTACGTGCTCGTGGGAGTAGTGATTAGGAATTTCCTTACTGTGTGACAAATGTTTAGGATTGTGGCTTTCTGTAAGATTTTGTATAAGTGTGGGTTTAAATTTAGTGTTGGCAGGCTTTTGTGTAATGAGAATGGAATAACCCCAGTGGCAGAAAGAACGATAGGAACAATGTGTAACTCCCCAAAGGTGTTTTATTTCATGTGCAAGATCCGTATATTTAGTGATTTTGTCAGTGTATGTGTCTTTTGTAAATTGTGTGTTGGGGATGGAGACATCAATTATGTAGGTCACTTTGTTTTGCTTATTTACGAGTGTAATGTCTGGTCTGTTACGAGGGATAGTTTTGTCAGTGATTATAGTTCAGTCAAAATTTAGTTTGTGTGGTGTTCTCTAAGACAGTGTCTGAGATATATTTATAATATGGGAGTGTGGATGTCCCTAAGCTTGTGTATCCTAGCTAGATGTTGATGTATGATGTTGGCAACCTGGTTTTGTCTGTATAAATAATTGTCTGTGTGAGTATTTTGCAATCGGATATGACGTTGTGAATAGTTTCCTCTGCAATATGGCAGTTCCTGCAATATCCATCAGTCGAATCTTTGCTACGTTTTCTGTAGCTTTTAGTGTTGATAAACATGGTCTTGTATGGCAAACATGGTTCCTTCAGTTTCCCAAAGAGATTCCCTTCACTCAACCAAAAGTTCGACGCTTTTTTTTTTTGCCGATGTGCGGCTGGTTGAGGTCAGAAGAATGTCTACTGTGGAGTTGCTTTCCAAGCCATGATTGAAGTTTAATGCATGTTGTAGGAATTTTATGGGTGTTCTGCACGCTGTTCAGATTCAAAGGTGTATATTTTGTATCAGCCATACAGACTGCTTTGTGTAACAGTGATGTGTGTTGTTTAGAGTAAAAGAATTCTCTGAACGACTGAGTCTGTTTCTGGTGTAGATCTATTATATCAATAAGACCTCTGCCTCCCTCTGAACGAGGCAGGGTGAGTCTTTCAGTAGCGGTGTGTGGATGGTGCTTTCTCTGCTTTGTAAGCAGTTTACATTGTTGCCTCTCAAGTCCATCAAGACCTGTGTGTGTCCACCGTATGACTCCAAAAGATAGGATAGTATTGGGGTGGCATAAGTATTGATGGCCTTGATTAAATTTCTGGAATTTAAATGTGCTTTAAGTATTGCCTCTAGCTATGAAGATATTGTTTAGTGACTGTATTCTTTATGTGTTTATGCTCCAGATGCTTGGCTTGTTTAAATCCTAGATATTTGTAAAATTCACCATTTTCCATAGCAGCAATGTGATCTGTTTCTTCTAAAGTGAAACTCCTTGCCTGAGTACTCCATTTTTGCATTTGTCCAACCCAAATTGCATGTGTATGTCTTTTGAAAAAGTGTGTGTATAATGTGAAGTAACTGGTGCAACTGTGTGTGGAGGCGTAGATTTTCATGTCGTCCATGTAGAGTAAGTGTGTACTGGCAGCTTTTATTGTGTTTAATCATGTAGCTGTAAGTAGTGCTGTTCAATCTGTTTGAAAGTGCATTTATTGCAAGGCACAACCAGAGTCTCCTCAGTGAGTCATTCTGAAAAATGCCTCGATTTATCTGTATTTTGTCAGTTGTAATAGTTTCGCTGTTGAGTGTGAGGTGTAGTGCAGTTCTCTAATGCAACATTATACTTTCTAAAAATGTGATAAGTGTAGGGTTTATTTTATATAATCATAATGTGTATAAAAGCCATGAGTGTGGGACACAATCAAAAGCCTTTTTGTAATCTATGTAGGCTGCATGGATGTGTCGATGTTTATTGTGAGTTTGCCGTAAGACCACACTATATCAGGAGTTGCTCCTTACAATACATATGATTTCTACGGTATCCCTTTTATTGGTATGTTGTGTCAATGTGTGTACAGATTTTGTTTGCAATACAGGAAGTTATTATTTTGTAAAGTATAGGTAGGCATTTGATAGGTCTATATTGTATTGTATGGGGTTTGTAGTGTTATGCGACTTTGGTACCATGTAAGGAAGTGTACCTTTTGTGCGGAAGCGTGGCAATGTTTGCAGTGTTTGGAAAGTGTTGGAAATCTGTTTTGCAAGGATCAGATGCAAACAGGTGAAGTGCTTATAACAGAAGTTCTGAATCCTGTCTACACCTGAAGCCTTCCAATTGTGAGTATCTTCAATGACTTGTGAGAGTTCATCTGGTGTTATGTCAGTATATGGCATGTTTGGTAGTGTGGATGCTGATTGCTCCTCTTCCCTGATCCAGCTAGCTTCCCTATTATCTTCAAGTGAGACAGACAAAAAGAGATGACAAATAATGTTGGAGTACTGTTTGTGTTGGCAGACCAGTGTTTTGTGTGTGTGCATAGTCTTTGTTCAACTGCTTATAGAATGTCTTCTCATTGTTTGCGAATAACTTGTTCTGTTGTTTGCACTGAGTGCGTGTTATTGTTATTATTATTAAGCATTGTGCAAAATTATGTCTATTTATACTCTGTGCAATAATGTTAAATGCACAGACAATGTCACAGTTAAACTAACACTTGTTTTAACTCTGACTGCAAACTATTCCAAATGAAATTTAAATGTTCATTATATAATAAAGTTAGTTATCATAAATTCCTTTCACTTTGCTGAGCTCAATTCACGATTGATTGCCTAAGTGTTATTTTCATTTTCTCTCTTAACAAACATATTGAATAGTGATTTTTAATAACACATTTTGCCGAATAAAAGTTTTGCTTTTCATAGATTAATTGATGTACAATCAATCATTTCTTAGTTATATGTAGGATAAGGATTTCTTTATACATGTAATAAAGGTGCATCTCAAGGAGCCAGGGAATTTGGAGTAAATTGTTAAGGGGTAATTAACAAGGGAATTTAAAGTTACTGAACCACTAAACAAAAAGCCAACAATGTTCCTCTTGAGCTAGATTCCAAATAAACAAGCAAATAGTTTAGTGACTGCTTGGAGATCATCCATTCATGAGTGATGGTATTAATTGTACTAATACTCATCTGGAAGAGGTTGACTGGGTTTTAATGACCATACACAATCCTGATTGTCCACAAAGAAAATGAAATTTTGTGAACATCAGGGGAGTACAATTCAAACAGGATACACCATAAAAAAACAGTCGGTTTGGCACAGATATGTCATGCTTACTCTCAGTGACATTTATTTTATTTATACCGATAATGGATGGAATACACTTGACATGTTTTATTGTTTGGCATAGTTTATACATAGTGTTTATTGGGACACTTGCCATGTTTGATTGTATATAAATTTTTAGAAATGTTGTAAACCACAATATCTTAATTTTTCAGCATGAGTCTACAATACTTATCCTTAATTTCTATGTTTGTATCTTCAAAGGTTGATTATGGAAAAAATCAGACTTTACTGAACAGTCTATGTATAATTTTTGAAATCAGATCATTTAAACACTATCATTATGTATTATTATCTACTGATCAATTTTCAAAAACCGATTTGTTAGAAAACATTATTAGATTAAATTATTAATAAAATGTTACTCTCTTTTTAATGCTATATACACAATTTCATAAAATTCCATTAGTGTATTTGTAAAACAATTTTACATATTCATACCTTGTGCATACATTCATATTCCATTAGTGTATTTATAAAACAGACAGTAATTCATACCTTGTGCTTTTATAGTTTTGGTTTTTTATCTCCTTTCAACTTTATGTTTATGCAAAAATAAAAAAAAAAGCTTTGAAATAAAAAGAAGCTTTATCACTTGCTTATTGTTCATTTACATGAAAGTTATTATGAAATACAGGTTTATTTGTTCTATAATCAATGTGGCTTTTAAAGAGGGGGATATTAAAAAACCTGAAACAATAAAAAAAAATATGCTTACGTATACTTAAATAACCACTTACTTTCATTTCCAGAATTAAGTAAATGCTCGCCTAGATCACATCCAAAGACACGTTCCTTCAGGATTCCACTTTGTTTTAATTTACGCCGAGATGGACGAGATAAAATGAATGAGCGAAAGAATGAGATCAGTTTACCATGTTTTCTTAATACTGAAACCATAAGAATGTGAAGCAATTTTTAATAATAAAACTCAGTGGGAAAAGGTAAAAATGACAAGGGACTCTTAAAAACACAGTCTGTCTCACCTGGTTTGGTTGGTGCTTTTGGAATGTTGATTGAATGTGGAACTTTGTCACCTATGATCTCAACACATTCACAGGGGAAAAAGCCAACTTCAAAACCTTTCTTCCCTCGCCACCAAATGGATTCTTCAGGTGGTGGCATATCAATTACGGAGATCATGTCACCAACCTGTATTATCAATTGAAATTTTATCAACTTAAATATTATGCAAATTTTTGTAAAAATATTGAGGTAAAAGCATTAAAAATATAAATATAGCTGCTTAGATGTTCAGATTTGGCATTATTAATAAGCAATAAATACAACATACTATAGTGGTTATAATGAATTATTTGAATCTCATAAAACACAATATATGTATCAAATTCAAATACAGTATCATAAAAATATACAGACATTTTTAAAAATATGAAGCACTCTTTTCTTCTCCAAATATTTATAATTGATGATTAATTAAAAATTAAGCAAAATTTTCGAGACAGAGAACTCTTTAATAACAACATAAAGAATGACTAAGAAATCAAACACTAAGAAACTACTACCAATATTTGAAAATCAATCTTATCAACAGGATGAATGGAAACCACTACTTCCTGATTATTTACAAAAAAAGAAATAGAGAGAGAGAGAGAGAGAGAGAGAGAGAGAGAGAGAGAGAGTACAAAGCAAAGTTTATATCTTGCATTTCAACCAATGAATATTTTCAACATGTAAGTTTGAAACAAGAACAAAAGAATTGAAAATTAAAAACTTAAATTATGATGAATTTTAAAATCTACAAATTTTTGTGCAGTAATTTGAGACAAGTTAAATACATTTAGCATAATTTTAATCTTATGACATATCCTGGTTTTGTGCTATATTAATCATCTATAAACAAACAATTGAATTGTATATGTCAACTTCTAAAAATTAATCCAAGAATAGATACAAATTAAAACCGTATTTTACACTTTCCTAAAATGCAAATATAGATTTAACATAATCTTACTTCAAATGAAATTTCATCTGATGCCTGTGCTGTATAACGTTTGGTGACGTACGCAGCAGCTACCGCAGGAGTATTTATTGCAGAATCATCAGCAACAATTAAATGATTACCACGGTTATCAAGCTACAAAGTAACAAATGAATTTGAAATTATAAGCAAGAGTAATAATTCTGATTCAATGTTTATTGTTTAAATTTATTATTTGATTCCAACACAAATGTTACAATATTTTTAGATGGGTATTCAAAATTTCTTTGGAATTTAAATACTTGTACAATCAAACCTACATATAACAAATCCAGTTATAACAAAAAAGCAGTGATAGCAAAGTTAATTGAAATCCCCACCAACAGGTTCATTGGAACTGTACAAATTTTCTACACTTATAACAAAATCTGATGTAACTGGGACATTGCAGGTCAGTGTTTGTCACTTGGGTCCGACGAGAACGGGGTTTGAATTATAATTTATTAAATATAGGGAATTATTATTATTATAGTGATTTTAATTATTTTTTCGTGGGTGTGAAGTAGCTCTCTTTATTTCGTAAGCTGGGGGTTAATAAACTTTGTTCTAAGTTCTATATAAATATAGTAGTGAAATTTTTATTTATTGTAATTTAAGAGATTATTACATTTGTTAAAATGCTGTCATTATAAAGTTGTTTTTGTTCGTTATAACTAATTGTTGACAATCACTGTTAACGTCAGAGGACGTGCAACAGGGTTCGCCATTGTTAAAAATGAATTTTTATTTCTTTATGGAGAAGTTCTTGGAAAAAGTTGTTAGCGGTTATTATAGGGGAATTGTTGTGTTGTTACGCGCTTTTTGAATTCTGAATATTTTTTTTTTTTTTGATGATGAGCAATCGCCAAAAACGGTCAGAGAAAAATTGCTGTAATGGTTAGAACGCTGTAAAGTTTGAGAAAAGTATTATGCTGGATTCTTCTCTGCCGCAGCATTATTCTAATTTGATTGATGATGCGGACATAACGGAGCAATTCTAATTTGCTGAATAAAAATAAGTTTTGCTGTTGCCGCTCGTCGTTAGAGATATATGGAGACTTTGTTACAGTCGGTCGGCCATCAAGTTTGTACACCCGTGAAGACTGCAAGCCATGAGATGACATCTTGGCGAGTCTGTTCCATGTCGCGTGTGTGTGGAAACTTTTTATTAACTGAAAGATACCTTGTATAATGTTGATTGTTAACATGCAAGTTAAAGAGAAGTGCAGAATTAACTTAAAAGATTGTGCCTGATTGAGGTGGAGCCATATAGTTTAGAATGCTGTAAGATTTGGAGATCGCAAAGTTAATTCATATGTACTAATGAGAGTCACTGACATTTAGTACGAGTTGACATTAAAGAATCCTGATAGTGACATTAAAATAGATAAATTCCTGTATTTTGTAATCATAGTGGTTAAGTGGAGGTGTAGCAAGGCCACAAGGCAACGTATTGAAATTAATGCCGGAACCTATAGGCGCTCAGCTAAACCGGTGCAGTGTTTCGTGCTCTTGCCGAGTGGGGGTGCGCACCGATTCGATTGCGTATAAATCTCACTCTGAACACAACTATTGGTGAGGGTGCAAAAGCAACGCAGGGAAGGCACAAACACTTAAAGACGCTTAGGGGTTACCGTGGTCCTCCCCTTATGCAAATAAATAATAAAAGGATCGTCCAACGCTAGATAGTGTTGGCGTTGAAAAGGGAAGCGTAATCTACGGGTTTTGTGTCAGAACAGTTGCATAATTCTAGCTCCTATAAGGATTCCGTTAGCTTAATTAATAATATGTCTTGTACGGTTATGCAGGCGCACTGATTGCGAAACCTCATTTGTATTTAGTGAGAAATACAGTTTTAAAATAATTTTTGAAGGATACAACCAATGTAAAAGTTGTTAAGCTGCTGATAATTGCGGGGGATTAGTTTAAGCATTACTGAGAGGGCCCTCAGCAGTAGCCTTTTAGTGCTAAATATAATCGTGTACACAGGTAGTCTTAGTGGTTAATTATATGCATATATGAAAGATTTAGATTCTAGTTGCACATTTTCTAACATGTCTGAAATAAAGAGAGTAATACATTAATTTATTTTGTCATAGTAATTTGTGTTTGAAACACCAAAGCTTTACATTCCAGTATATCAGTCCCGAACCCTTGGCACCCATCCCACCCCAACACTAGTTGTTGATACTTTATAAGTGGTGGAGGGGTGTCACTTAACAAAACTGCATATACAGTATAAAGAATCAGTTTATAGGCTATTGCACTTTTTGTTTGGATATAGCAAAATTTTGAAAAATAAACATATTTTTCAAGTCAAAATTTGGCACTGGGTTAGTTTATTCAATATGAGCAGAGGACATGGAATACAGTAGCAGAGAGACAGGCAACAGCAAGCACTTTTGTGGGATTACTGCTATTGCCTAGCAACATCTGAAATCCACGTGTACTCGTATCTTCTACAGTGTCTACGACTCTGGGTGTCAGCATTTTTCAAATGATGACGAAAAGAAAATGTTTAAATCTCGACACCAAAATTAAGATCATAAAGGATCTTTGGGTTATTTAAAGATTAAGATGCTGGGAAGGAGAAAAAGGTACATATTGAAGTATTGTTTCTGGTTCTTTAAAAACATTGAAAGTATACAATTGAGTACACATTTCTTTTTTTATCGGATATAAAGAAATCCACTTTAAATAAAAATAAATTCACTATATCCATTATACATATATAAAGAAATACAGTTATAATGAACGAAATTACGGACATTTAGAGATTTGTTATAAGCGGGTCGACTGTATACCAAATGCGTTCATAAAAATGCAAAACTTTTTTCAAACCCTTAAATGATATTAAAATTTTATGTACATATACTGGTGATTCATTCAACATAAGATATCAAAATATCTCAGAAAAAATGCATCATATAAAAAAAAAAAAAAAAAAAATCTGAAATAAAAAAGTTAATATTGGCAACATTCACCTGTGCTTAAATTAGCCCTACCCCTTTGTCCCACCCCTGGTGCCATTAGATCCTGCTGCTGCACACATTCTCACCATAAAACCACCACATTAAAGCTATTTAAAAACTTAGGGGTTCCCACCGGAAAAAGATGAAGTTTAGTTTATATAAAGCACACTCGTTAAGCAGTGCTTTAAATTTACACCAAATGCAGCACCATCCATCACAAGTACAAAAATGTTCAAAACAAAGATGTGGTATTTTCTTATCGTAGATTTATTCTGAATGAAACATGGGGGTTCCCAATTGAAGAAACCATAGTTAGTCTATGGTGAGCTATTATTTTAAAGATTATTAGAATAAAAACAGTAATTAACTTACATTCTAATTTCACCAATTAACCACAATCTATCACCAATCGAAAAATCATTTCAGATAAACCCTACATAACTTTTGACGTACAATCCGAATATGTAATTAAAAATGGGGGTTCCTCATTTGAATCTTCAAAGTTTTTCCCTGCCCCATCGAAATTTAGCAATTTTAGCATGGGTGAATGGCCCCCCTTGAAAATATTAACTTTTTATTTCGGATATTATTTTTTTTTGTACGATGCATACTCTCCAAGATATTTCAATGTCTCAAGTTAAATGAATCACCCAAATTCCAGTCTGAACAAGTAGTTTGTCCTTTACAAAATAAATGTTTTATCAAAACAACTTCTTGCAAAAAAGGTTCATAAACTGCAGCTCAGATTCAATCGTCTCCTTTGCCAGAAATCAAAATACAATATTCAGTAATAATAAAGGAATGAGGTAAAACTCACAAAAACAAAGCTTTTGTTGACAGTGATGGCTGTTTCAACATTACATCATCATCAGACTGAAAGAAAAAAGGAGCTAATAACTGGAAAATACACAGAGTGGGCTGACCAGTCATAGCATGTACCTAAAGCCCCTATCAAGAAACGATTATGCTATTGGGTGCCCTGTTCCAATGTGATTTTAATGGATAGCAGAAAATGAAGCAAGTTATAATGAAGAACAAAAGACATAGTAAGTATCAAAAATAAAATTTAAGGAAAAAATCAAAACAAGCAAATATTCTAGAATATTAGAGGGGAAAAAATTGCAACTTATAAAAAAATAGAAAAAGTAAACCAAAGTTTATTTTGTTATATTATTGTATTGTGCCCATCTGGCCAAACTCTTCGGTTTGTACCAGACTGGTCTCGTTGGGCACTATTGTAATTTTTTTTGTACCTTTTTTTCTAACCCGCAATTAAATAAATCAATAAATAAATAAAGTGAAAATACAGGGTGTTTTTTTGAACTCACAAGGGAATCCCACATAGCCTATCCACTTTAACAATGGAGTCTTTGTATGGTTATGTATGCTCAAATTTTTTTCGTTTTCGCGGTTTGCTTTGATAGAAATAAAATGTTGCACTCTCTTATTTTGCAAGCATCTATAGTAGCTTCAGAGGAGTAACATATTTCAATATGGTGGAAATCTGTGACATACATGTTCGAGGGATTCCTTTGTCAGTGCACAAACTTCACAGGGTGATAGGTGAAAACATACTGAACATTTTTTACCGAAGAATGGATGGTCCAAAGTTCACCATTAAATTGCTACAGGGAAAAAAACGAATATGCCCAACTCATCCTGTTTCATGCCTATTAACACGGAATATTCTACTTTCACGAAGCTGACTGTGTACACACTGAAATGTTCTAATGTTTGGTAACCGCCGATTAGGGTGCCAATATGGTATAACTTACGAGCAAATGTGGCAATCCAATTGACTACTCCATACACTAAATATATGTCTGTGAATTTTCCATTGGTGTTTGCTGCCATCAAGTACAAGAGTTTCCAGGAGCAAAACAACTACTCCAAAGGTTCAAGGAGTCAACAGTTAATTGTCTGTATATCTTTTAAGCATTGTTAATGTGAGTCAACACACAATTGCTCATGAAACATTAATAACTGTATTTTTGCGTGACAGCTAAAGCTCCTTCTTGGAATGTTTGCAAGGTTTTATTATATATTTATTTTGACCCATCCTTTACACTATTAATTTTATGGATTAATAAAATGCTGAAAAATTTTATTTGGCTACTTTAATCATTTAGTTATTACAATAATTACTAATAAGTGAAAAAAGATTTTAATCATGCCTATACTTTCTCAGTAATATCAACAATTACTAATGTACTAAAACAATGTCTATACACACTTTTGATAATATGAATCAATCTTTGGGGGGGGGGGGGGGTGTTAATATACCCATGTTAAATTATTTTATAATCAGAAATAAATGATTACCTCTAACCAATTAAGAATTGGGCCACAATTAATCAGGTTTCCAGCTATTGATGAAAACCTTTCCAGATATTCTGCCAATAAAGTCTGTAATACCTCCTATAAACAAAATAAAACAAGCATTTTTATTTTCACATTTTTTACATTAATTATTATTATTATTATTATTATTATTATTATTATTATTATTATTATTAT
>JAHWFO010006418.1:2279068-2353698 GCA_023313115.1 Rhysida immarginata
ATTATTATTATTATTATTATTATTATTATTATTATTATTATTATTATATTTCAGCATTCCAAAGGAATATATTCACTTATAAAATTTAAATTTAGTTTATCTGATTTACAATATAAAAATTTTTAATTTGTTAATTTATTTATTAATTAAAAAGAACACAGGCTGCTTGACAACTCGGAGAATTACATTCATTAATGGTTCTTCGCAAGGCAAAGGGTAAGGTAATCAAGATGGAGATGGTATTGAATGGGAAATGTTTTGTAATAAAACTGGAGAGATTAAAGCGTAATTCCCACAAGCAGAAACCAGGGTGTATTTTTTTCTGCCTTTTTGCTTTCTGCTCCTGGATGTGTCCCAAATGGCAGAAACTCAAAAGGATGGGACAGCAGAAATCTACTACCCAAGCACCATCCTTTGTTGTAATTTGTCATTTTTGCACCGAAGCAGTTTGTTTAGATAGCTAAACAGTCAGCTTCAACTGCACACAGAACGCAGTTCGTTCATTCTCGTCAATCATCATATCGAATTGTTGTATTCAATTGTTGTTTATGCAATTTAATTTGATTAATAAATATATATTTCGCACCTCTTCTATTAGCGCTTCCACATCAAAATGCCTTTTCAGCCTCTTCATTTTCGTGAGCTGAGCAGCCAACATTTTTAATTTGTGTATGTGCGTGTGTGTGTGTGTGAGAGAGAGAGAGAGAGAGAGAGAGAATATCACTTTGACATCACTGCACAGATCACTTGCTATTGGCTGAGCAACAAGTTTCTGCTCTGGTTCTGCCACAAAAGTTGAACTCAACCCAACTCCAAAAAGCAGAAATTTTCAATCGGACAGAAGAGACGAAAGCAGGAAGTGAAGTCATAAAATTTTTCTGCTTTGTGGTTTCTGCTGTTGTTTTTACACAACTCGGAACCAGGCTTAACTGAAAGCTCAAATTTATATAAATGAGTTAAGCGATAATTCGATGTTTTCGGGAACCACTTCTAGATGAAGGAGGAAGGATGATGAAGATTCCGAAGAGAATAAAGTATCGTATTTGTATAGACTCTGTTGGTAAACTTAGGTGGCCACAAATCAGAGTTAAGTCGGGATACTTTAAATGCAATTCATATTATGGTGTTGTAAGCTACTTTTAATCTCTTTACATTATGTTAACAGAGTAATAAAGGAAATTTTTTTTTCAGTATAACCACTCTGAGTTCTTTAGTTTACAGTATGGCCTATAGTTTGTTGATTATGTAACATCAGCCTTCAAGGCCTATTATGATTTTATCACATTGGGTGTTAATTAAGAATGCAGTCAAAGTGAAACCCAAAAACATTAATGAATCCTTAATTACTGCTTTCCAGGATACAATTAACATTGTTGTCTTACTAGCATTTGGTTTCATTCTTTCCATACCTTATCTCCAACCATTTTAAGTAATAAATGCCATCTTTCGTATAAAGAAGTTTCAGGCTAGAAATTAGTGGAGAATACAGAGTTAAGATTTTTCTTTCAAACTATGGATTTTTTAGATCAAGAATTAACTTTTTAAAACAATTTTTTTTTTAAGAAATTTAATTTTCTTGTAAAAAAAAAAAAATATATATATATATACTTAAAAATTCAGTTAATTGGTTAGATTCGAGTTGTTCCTTTGAGATATTACAATTTTAAAAATAATAATTAATAGTTAAGTTGTAAGGGGAACCTCTTGAAAGGTTTCATAAAATATTCCTTCAATGAACTTTCAGAGAGCAAAACAGGAATTTTTATAATCCAGTTGAGAATACCCAAAAATGAAAATTTTTTATGTTAAAAAAAACCCCAAAAAACTTGACTTAAAAACCAAAGCATTGTGTTTTTACTGTACTAATCCCCTTTTTTTTTAAAGTATGAATTTTTAAAAATATTCATAGTATTCTTCATTTAAAATATTCTTGATTGAACAAAATAAATTTTATGATTTTCTTTCTTTGTATTATATTAAGATGTTCAATTATATGATTTTCTTGGTACATATTTTTAGAGATTAAAACAAATGAAATATAATATTTATATATTTATTCTAATTATATTTATTGCAATAAGAATTTTATTCTCTAGAGAATTCATTTGTTTTTTTATTGATTCTTAAAATTTAAAAGACTTAGTACCAGATCAGTAAATTAACTTGTATCAACAATCCTGATAAATTGGTAAATAGTAAGACAGCAATGAGAGCAGATTAAAAGGAAAGAAGCAGCTTACAAAGAAATGCTATAATTTATTTAAATTTAATAATTACAGAAAATATATTAATATTTTACATTCTCCATCACAAAATATTGAAAGCATATACCAATTCTTATACCCAGAATATTAAGCTATCCTTTTACAAAACTAACCTTAATACACATGCTGAACTGTCTTATTTTCATTTCTAGGAAACCATTTAATCAGATGTTTTAGAGATACATTTTTAAATTTAGAAATGCACTATTGCTGCACCTGACTGATGATGGCTGTATATGTATACATTTCACCTGACAGAAGAGCCCAAATCATTATCAATTCAGGGAATCCCTTTCACATGACTCATTCACTGAGTGGGATTAGATGTAGGGGAGGGATAAAACGGTGCATGATGACTATATTTATTTATGTATTCTTTCAATTAAAAATTGACTTAAGTTTTTCAAAAAATGAGAATAAAAGTTGTTTGTTTATTAATCCTTACTTATGTATGTAAAAACTAAATTTTTCAAATTTAAAATGCTATTTCCTGATAAAAGGACCAATGACAAATGAAAATCTATACATCTATGTGATTCATTGCATAAATAAATTTAAGGTGGCCACAAGCCAATATTATTTTTGTTCAAATTGTAGAGAATGCTCTAAAAAATATTCCTGATGAATAAAACACATAATTATAGCCAATTTCTTTCAAAAGTTATGATAATATTTATGATAATAAAGCATATAACAAACAATAATTAAAAATTTTCAGAAGTTTTGCTTACTAAAAGATCATCTTTATGACCATTTATGACCAATTTATACAATTTTATTTGATCTATCCACATTTAAACAGATGTTTGTTCAGATAAAATAAATATATTGTCTACGGTCGAATAAATCTTTTGAACTGGGAAATCAGAAACTATACATTCCCACTGACATAAAAAAAAAAAAGGTAAAGCCATTGACAAAACATAAAATGTTAAATTATAAATAGGGTAACCAAATTTTTTCGACGCCAATCCAGTACAAAGTCCGTGAATAGGACTAAACTGAGTACATGTTGTTTTTTGACAATTAAATAGTTATCATCCAATTAATATATATTTAACCTTTCTTTATTAAGAGCTTTAGCAAAAAAGTTTATCTGTCGCCATTTACGTGATAACTTGAAAACACATTAACTTTTTCAAATTCTGTTTTCAGAAATATGACCATCAAAGTCTTAGCTTGGCTGTATCAACTATTCAGGCTTTTTTGTGGACCCCTTTAAGCAGAGTTCACGTGCTAAAACAGTGACCGTGAAGAATACCAAGATAATGGCATGTTATATAATAAGCAATTCGTCAAGAATGAATACACTGTTACTTTCGGTATATCTTTTAAGCATTGTTGACGTGAGCAAGGGCACTCGATGATTGCTGAATTGCTCATAATATATTAATAATTGTATTTCTGCTTCACAGCTAAAGCTTCTTCTAAGAATGTTTACAAGATTTTATTAAAAAATACATTTCATATTTTAAACATTGTTTAAACAACATTTCATAGAAATAACAATTCAAAACTTATTAAATAACAATCCAAACTTATTAAATAACAATCACCAACTACATATATAATCCATCTTATTGGATTGGATTATGGAAAAACTGCAAAATACTACATAACCAATATTTTAACTTTTATATTTTATGCTCCTGTGGAGTGCACAATTGTAAATAAATAAACAAAAGAATATTTATTATTAAATAAAAAATTACATTTCACAGATGCAGTATAGCATTATTAAACATTTATCTGCTGCTATGTACACTCTCTACAGAAAAACTCTTCGATATCAATATACCAAGTGAATAAAAAGTCCCGGAAGAGTCTAATATCTCAAAAAATACATATCTTGTCAAAAAAAAAAGAAAAACTACATGTCAAATATTTTTTTGAATGACATTTAATAGTGTCAAAATTAGCCCCAGCATCCTGGATAAAATTACATTAATTTTATCCAAAAAAAATTTTTAAATCTTTTGTAAATGGTACAGAAAGTGCAATAAAAGTCAAACTAGTGCGAATATCTCAAGAAGTCCCCTTCAAATCAAAAAAGTACCCAATATTTTTTGAAAGTTACCGTATTTAATAGTGCATATTTTCCATTAGTTCTAAAATGTTTTTCTGGAGACATTCGAATTACTTTCTTTTTCTTGTGATTACAGCACCATCTACCATAAAAAAACAATTATAAGAAATTTGAAAATTCTGAATCTACAATAAAAAAATAGAGATTCCCATTTAAAATTTCGAAGTTGCCTCCGCTTACTCCTGAAAATGTGATGAGGGCAAATTTTAGCACTATTAAATACCGTAGTTTTCAAAAAATATTGGATGCTTTTTTGATATGAAGTGGACTACTCGAGATACTCACACTAGTTTGACTTTTTTTTTTTGCAATTATAGCGCCATCTACAAAAGATTTAAAAAGTTTTTTCGGATAAAATTAATGTAATTTTTTTCCATAGAATCCGAATCTGCAAAAAAAATTGAGAATTACCATTTTAAATTTCAAAGTTGCCCCCTACCCTACCCCCTATGAGGGGTGCAAGGGGGCTAATTTTTGCACCATTAAATAGATTTCAAAAAAATATTTGACACAATGTGATTTTTCAAGATATTAGACCGTTCCAGGACTTTTCATTCACCTGGTATATATAAAGATGAATGTTTGTGTGTTTGTTTCTCAAACAAATCTACAGTTTTATTCTGATCTTGATAAAATTTTGCACACTTGATCTTCAAAGCAAGAGGAAGGTCATTTCTCAAAGCAAGAAGGTACATGAGGTTTCGAAAAAAATCAATTATCGATAATAATCAATATTCAAAATGATGGTAGGCATACAAATAGGAGGTACAGTGCTCCCTCTATATAACGAGACTCTACATAACACGAAATTTATAACGGCAAGTCCATATAATGAAGTTTTTTTCTGGAAAATAAAAACTGCAGACATGAATGAGTCTATAGTTTTTATTTTCTGGAAAAAAACTTTGTTATATGGACTTGCCGTTATAAATTTGGCGTTATGTAGCGTTCCGTTACATAGAGGGAGCACTGGTATCTCGCCAACAATATGCAACAATTTATATATGTCTAGGCCAATAAATCAAAGCAAAGTTTGTGCAAGAATAGGCCGGTCGTGTATGTATCAACAATGGTGATTGTTGATTGTTTTACGATAGTGTAAATTTCATTAATAAAAATTCTTTGAAAACACAACTTACATGCTTACATCGAGGACCACCTCTTATTAATTTTTAGCTTTTTAATGTGCTCATTTTACTGGATATTCTCATTCAGATATTGCAAAATTTTATCAAAAAAAAAGTGCGAGCAATGCTGAGGATATCAGCAAATCTTTTAAAACAATCCTCTTTGTTGTAAAACTCTTGATTCGGAGATGTTACACTTTGCAATTATCAGTGCTTTCAAAGTTTTGACCATTAATTGAAATTTTTCAGGGGTTGAATATTATTTACAATTGAAAAAAAAAATGTTTTGTTGCTGCATTTATGCCCAGTAAACACAAAGATAATTTATTTCAAATTTTTAAATGGAAGATGATTATTCTGAAAATGGTAAAAATCTCAGTTCATTTTACATCAATATCAGTTCTATGTTACAATCATTATTTAATTTTTTCGACGATTACCAGTATATGGTTTTAAATTCAATATTTTGTCAAAAAAAAAAATCATTATCAGACAGGTGTAATTTTGCTTACTGTGATTGGACTTATTCTTTAGTATTCTTGAATAAGAAGTTTGTGACAATTTGTGTCATATAATTGAATATATTTACTGTCAATTGATTTAAAAATACACTTCAACCCTGGGACAAATACTGTACATGTATATGAATCTGGGACATCTTCCAGGATGTTTACTGATCCTGGACAGTACAATGAAATCCGGAACCTCTGGTCACCCTAATCATAAAGAATGTTAGCCCAAGATATCCATAATAACGTTATATAATTATTCATCAAAGCATAAATTATCCCTTTAGATTATTAAGCAAAGAATATTTCTTTTGTTGTGCATTTACATATGTTCTTGATTAATGTTAGAGTTAGGTTCCTGAATACGTGAACTTTAATACGCCTTTGTTCAAATATTGATTTTCCATAAAAGCAATACTAAATACAGAAGTAAGGTTTCTAATGGTCTTGAATATTAGTAAATATGTCAAAAGAACCTACTAATAAACAATATAAAATATTAATTTTTATTTTGTTTTTTAATTATAATGAAAATGCGTAATTAAATAAACATTAAATAATGCACAAATCAAACATGAAGTTAAAAAAAAAAAAATAACCATGGAATCTGAGCAAAAATAAATTTATTACATTGCGCTACTATGTGCACAAGTATTTCAAATGGGATCACGGGATATGCTATATTTACGATGCCGATAATCAGATGGTGTATGGCCCTAAGATTTTAGCATTTGAATAGATAGATCTGACGTTCTTCTTTTTCTTTCTTCCATGGTTTAAATCATGGTTTAAACACTATATTCTGAGACTTCCTGTTGAATTTTAACTCAAGTGTTAATAAAAATAAAAAATAAGAAAAGAAAAGAAATCAAGCAAGCAAACCTTTTTTGAATTGAAGTTCAAAAAATGATTCAGCTTTATAGTCTTTTTTTCATAAAAGAAGACCACTGACTCTAATTAGGTTCAGAGTAGAAACCTATCAGAAGCAAACACAAGTGATGCATTATTTCTCCTGGCATTTTGTACTGTAGACATTTCAAAACAAAGCATATTTTCATGTTCATTTCATCATGATTGCATGAATTCTTACATATTTTTTGCATTTTTTTGTTGTAATAATTTATTTGTGATGGAAATCTTCATTAAAAAAATTTTTTTCTCCTCCATAGAAAATTTCTTTTCATTTTCATAAATAGATAGTATAATTATTCAAAAATAACCAGTCGAGAAGCTATCATTACCAAAACGAACTTAAAAAGTTTAGGAGGAATTTAAAGTGAAGATATGAATGGGTAAATGTGTTCAACAGCAGATATTAGATAAGTGAATTAGATTTTATTTGAATATGTTTGAATGAGATAAGTGGATGTTTATGTATTAACAGGGTTCCCATAAATTTTTGACCAAACAGCAGGACACTCAAAATTTAGGACATTCCTAAATTTTACATAAAAAAGGCAGGCCATTTTATAAAAAATCGGGGCTTAGTGAAGAATGCGATAAACAAACACACCCTAAGACTTAAAAATGCGGGGCACTTATTAAAAAGTCAAAACTGTCCCGCTAATATCAGGACAAAAGGGATCCCTAATGAATAAGAACAACTTCGTGAATGGGTGAGACGTACATAAGATAGTGAGGGTATATAATTGGATATGTGAATATTATGTATGATTTATATACATTAAAAAAAATTCTACAAAAATTTCTACTTATGTAGGGTCCGTTAGTTTAAATAGTGACCACACGTAGGTTGAATCTATGTTCGCTACCCTTTTTTTAGAGTATTCTGTTTCATACATTTTGGAATCATTTCTGTGTATCTTGCTCCATAGTCCACACCACAGCTTGAGCAATGAAATTTCATTTTGTTATAGCAGGTTTATTTTTATGTTAATTTTTAATCTTTTGTTAAAATCAGCTTTTTGAGCTCTACAACGGTACAATTGTAAAGTTTTCTTTCCCTGTAACGGTTACAAAGTTGCAAGGTGCAAAATTCGAGGTCAAAGGTCAAATTTGACACCACCATTGTTTAACCCCTACCTAATTTCCACTCGTTTCAAAATTCTATGTGGAGGTACAGATTTTTGATTCACTCTATATGTTTACATTAAAAGCCATATTTTGAGTGTAGTTAAAGCCATATTTTAAGACATGTCTTTAAATATTGTATCCTTTTGTAAGTCATCCATTTTTAAGGCAAGTTTAAAGGCATTCAGCTGAATGTATGTGAAAGTTTTTTGGTTCCAATCATGTTTGAGATAATTCTCATTAGCTATTTGTCAAGAGACACATTTTCATTTATCCAGGATTGGTTTCTTTTCCCCAGTTCTTTAAGTTTTAAGTAGGAATGTTACTTTCCTTCATATCTCGCTGAATGATGGCAACAAGTTGCAAAATATGTCTTCAGAATTTTTTTTATATGAATGTACTGTTATCTTAATTTGTGTAATTTCAATGCAGACCCCATGATCTGTAATATACTTATTTATAATATAATCTATTGTGTAAAAATATATTTTCAATTTTGTTGATTACATACTTCTGGGATAATTTATCATGTCATTGACAATCTGTAGGACTTTCTTCCCCCTCTTTTATTTTTTAAATGATTATTTGGTTAAGCTTTTATTAGAAACTAACTATAAACTGTGAATAAATAGCAAGATAGAAAGGAAGAGACTCTCTTATCCACAATAAAAAGTAATAATAAAAGTGTTTTAATGCCCATATATATATATGTATGTATTTCAGTCACCTTGTGACCATCTTTTTTTATTATACAAGACTACTGCTTGATTCCTCTGCTGTATTACACAATGAAACATGATCACAGGGTGAATGAATTATGTATATGTAAATTAAAACGCTTTTTATTGTGGACAAGAGTCTCTTCCTTTCCATCATTATGCTTTCATTATTATAACTTATCATTTGCTTTGCCTGATTTATGTGTGTCAAACCCATTTGGGCTGCAGCTATAGGCCTTGCCATTGCTAAGCCTGGCAACATTTTTTTCCACAGCTACTTCGATAGATTGACTGGGGTTTGCACGGTAAAATACAAAATACTTATTATAATTTTCCATGGATGCAGGAGGGGCCGCTATATAACACTCAAAAGGCCGCACGCTTGACATGACTCCCATAGATGATTAAAAACAATCCTTCCAATATTAATACCTAATCTATTGGTTCACTATCTCAAAATACTCAGGGGATCTAGGCTGAACTCATCGACATGCTAGGAATCTCAACAAAATCTAACCATTGAAAAGTGGCATAGTCGATCATAAGCTATCTATCCCGAAACTTAGTAGCAGCACAAACCACTTGACATGTAACTGTAGATACGATCTCTGGCCAAGATGTATCTAGATTCGATGCTATCGACTAAAAAACAACAGAAATAAAGTAATGTCGGCATAGTACGTTTGTTTTCTAGTATTCAAAAAAGCTTCTCAGAATATAAATAGACTATTCAAAATAATTTTATAATTCATAGTTTGGCCATATACATGTACATATAAGTTTACATAATTTTACATATTTATACACACACATGATTTAGATTACATATACAGGGTGTCCCAAAAGCTCGTTTACAAACTTTGTCTATCAGACCATGACAAACAAATTTTACATAGGAAGTAGTGTCCGAAAAAATAACCAGCCACCGCTAGAGGGCGATGTTCTTAAGCTTGTTTTTGTTAATAAAGTTATGGGGTCATGTTGCTGTAGCACCCCACAGTTTGATTTTCAAACACAACTTCATATGTAAAACTTGTTCATCATGGTCTGACAGACCAGAACATATAGTTTGTAAACGACCTTTGGGGACACCCTATATTTACAAGTTTGTATACATATTTACACATCTATACATAAGTTTACATATATTTACACATGATCTTGAACATTTATAAACAAATACATACATGTACACTAACATTTACAAACACACGTGTATACACAAAAGTACATAAGTTTTCACATGTTTGGCTGGATGACATACACATATGCACACGTTTACACACAATTTTACACATTTATACACAAGTTTAGACATATATGGCTAGATGGTATACACTTACATATACAAGTTTATACAAACTTACACAAGTTTACACGGTATGCTAGGTGGTATACTTATATACACAAGTATTTACACACATTTACACATAATTTTACACATTTATACCCAAATTTACACGACTTTACACATTTATACACAAGTTTATACACCTATGGATATCTGGTATACATTTATATACACAAGTTAACACACATTTATACATAAGTGTACACATTTAAACACAAATTTATACATGTATACACATAAATACATACATGTACAGAAACACATACACACCTAAAAACATACATATTTTATTATTTTCAGTCAAAGTTTTATAGCACAAGAGAGTACTTCATATATGCATATTTTTAAAAAATGTTTTTAAACAGGTTTTTATTAATATTTTTAGAAAATGTGCATTCTTGAGTTATGCTATTTAGCCTGCAGGCAAGAAACGAAGGAAAAAGAATTTTAATAAGAAATTTGTTGCCAAATTCTAAAATAACGATCGCAATGTTCATATCGATTGCTCTTGAATTGTAGACAAGAATAAGGTAATTGTCGATGGTCAAAGTCTACACTAGAATGTCAATGGTGTAGACCAGCGGTTCCCAGACTGTGCTCCGCAGAGCCCTTGGGGCTCCGCAAGTGATTTTCTAGGGCCTCCGTCCAAATTAAATAATATTGTCTCCATTTAATTTTTACGGTTGTTTCCTTTATTAATATATATATACCTTATATGCCTTATACCTATCCTGTGTAATATGCTTCGGGGCTCCGCGAGAAACTTTTGTTTCAAATAGGGCTCCATGACTGAAAAAGTTTGGGAACCGCTGGGGTAGACAACACTTGCTGATCATCGACTGCTTGTCGAAAAGCCAAGCCAAAACCCACAGCAGCCCCCCCCCCCCCCGAAATTAGTCATGTCAACTAGATCTTTTATATTGGGACCTCCCCCCCTACAAGCAGGATTGGGCCGCCAGCCCCCCTCACCCCCCCCCCCCGACCAATACCACTTAGGGAGAAAGCCTGCACGTGGAAAAATCATACATTGTTACATCACCTACGGTAGGGACAATTTCAGGGTTATTATTGGAAGAAATATGATTAACAATACCCTACCATAGGTGATGTAACAATGTATGATGTTTCTATGTGTAGGCTTTCTCTCTAGGTGGTATTGCCCTGACCTCCAGTTTATAGTTCTCTGCCATCTAATACCAAGAAAAAAAAGCAACCTTTTGTCCACAGTTCCTCAATTGGTTTTGTCTCTAGCACCTGTTTAATTTTGACCCTAAAGGTTTGAGATCTCTGAATTGTGAGCTTTTATTGTGCTTAATTGTGTAACTATAATAAATTTTTATTTAGTTTATTTCCCCCCCCCCCCGTTTATTTTTGAAATATATATCCAAATACAATTCCACAGAAAGCTATTATTTTATTTTCAAATATTCTGTTCTTTTCCTATCTTATTGGTATATAGAATTTTCAATTTATGTATATAAAATCAAGAAACTTTTTTTTTTTAAAGCATGGGTAAACCTAATTACAACAATTACTAATTAAAAAAAAAAAAACACTTTTGAATTTTGCATGTAATTTCATAATTTTACTTTCTAATTTCTAATTCAAGTTGATTCAAGTTGATAGAAACTGTAAGAGCCTTAAGAGTTAAACAATATAATTTAAATTTCGTATACAGTAGAGCTCAAAAAGTAGTAGACAACTGCAGTCAAAATAAGAAAATATGAAAACTCAGTATGAAGTGTCCTTCTTTAAGGGTGCTTGAACATGTAAATAAAATTATTTTCCCACCGCTTTAACATACATATAAATGAAAAAAAATAAAAAAAAAATAAAAAAAACAAATCCAAAAAATAGTAGACACGCGTTACATATAAATGTACTGTGAAAATGATTATTTCACACAATGAAATCAACACATACATTAGTATTTCATGAGATACCTTTGCTAGCATTAACAGCTTTGCGGTAGCAGTGCACTGAATCTGTAAGCTTCTGCCAATTAAATAACCTCACCTTTCTGGCTTTTAACCATTCTTTTATATACGAGGGCGAGTCGAATGAAAACCGCAAAATTGTAATAAAAAATTCCAAATTTCGCCCCACAGTGTTGTAATTCTGCAGATCTGTTAAAAATGAGTTGTAGAAATACCTGCTAGGTGACAGGAAAGTAGAGACAACCAAACAACGTCACAACAGCAGTTTAAAGATGGCTGCCCCATTTCAAAAATGCACCAAAGAAGTTTATGAATGGTGATGCATGTCTGTCACAGCGGCAAGTTTATGAATGGGGTGTGAAGTTCACAAATTGTGTGACAGCAGTATCAGATGCCCCTCACCCGGGTCAGGCACAACGAGTTGTGATACCAGAGAATACTGCAACAGTTGAAGCCTTAAGGCCGGTTCCCACTAGCGCGGAACCGCGGCGGAAATACCGTGTGTGACCTCCGCGGCGTAAAAACCGCTACCTTCTAGAGTTGAGATGGATTCAACTTTACCACGACGGTAAAATCCGTCGAGGTAGCGTCCACCAATGAAATCAGTGCGTTTGTGTGACGTTGACAATCTCCAAGATGGCGACGCGTTTGGATAGTATCGTTTTGGAGCGCAGCAATCTTAGCGAACATAATCAAATAAATAGCAACACGCTTGGTTGTATCTTCGTCCATTTTTGCATATTTGCAAAGACTTAAAACACTTTGTCCATTTTTTTTATGCATCTATCAAGAGAAAACGCTAAGCGATCGAAGAGACTCTTAACTAAACGATAAACTATCGAAGAGACCTTGGGCTACAGTGTAACGTGCCGCGATAGTGGGAACTGATCAGCGGAATTATCACTGTGCTTAACCATGGCGGTTTTAACCGTTCCGCTTTCCGTGCCGGATAGTGGGAACCGGCCTTTAGTGTTGGAAAATCGCCGAGTAACTATTGATGAAATTGCAGAATTGTTAGACATTATACTCTGTCCAACGAAAGTTGGAGTGGGCGTGTCCAGTTAAACTTCCTATTTCAATTGTTAGACATTGTTGATTCTACTTTGGCAACAATGTCTAACAATTGAAATAGGCAGTTTAACTGGACACGCCCACTCCAACTTTCATTGGATAGAGTATAGTCATGGTTCAGCCCACCACATCATTTCAATAGGTTTCACATATTCACTACTCAAAAATCAGATAACTGAACGCTGTTCTTCTTTGTGCATGTTTGAAGTGGGGTGGCTATCTTTAAACTGCTGCTGTGACATTGTTTGCTTGTCTCTACTTTCCTGCTACCTACCGGATATTTCTACAATTCATTTTTAATGGATCTGCAGAATTACAACACTGTGGGGTGAAATTTGGAATTTTAATTACAATTTTGCGGTTTTCATTTCACTCACCCTCGTTGTTTGGTCACATTGTCATACCATGATCATTGCAATGGTTTAATCCTTACTCATGAAGAACGAACAGAAAAACTGTAAATGCTGCATACCATTCACTTTTGCAACACAACCTTTGTGAAACCTTGTGGAGAAAACGACATCAGTTTCTCACCATCCTACCTATTATCCTCCATGACAATGACCTGCTTGCAAGCTGAGATAAGATGGGAACATCAACACGAAATATGTTTTCCTTGAGTCTGTGTATATCCCAGTAGACAGTCTTGTCCATTATATCATCAATGTTAAATAATGAAGCCACTCCATCCTGAATAAAGCATCCCCATCCTTTACATTTCCACCAACATGCTACACAGTGGGAATTGGTGACAAGGGTTCAATCTTTTATCTGATGAAATCAAATTTGAAGAGACAAAACTTGGATTCATCGCTTCATAATATTTTTGATCATTCTTTTGAAGTTCACTACAGATGATGCTTTGTGAAGTTCATTAAGGCCTTCCGGCTCTTGGAAGATACGCTTAGTTTCTTAGCAGGTCTGTGATCATGAAGATGTACATCAGTAATACCTTGTTCACACTACAATTCTTGATCATGATTACTTTACATATATTCAAGGTGAATCATGTTCAAGCTTTATCAACAAATCCATGTGTTCACACTGCAAAACCTTAATCACGATCAGAGTTACAAATTTTGCCACTAGATGGGGACAGTGAAGCTTTTAGAGATAGGCAGTTTAGCTCTGACCCAATCTTCTCTGATTATAATAAGTAAAGAGAGAGAAAAATGAAGCATTTTTTACCACTCTTATTCTCAAAATGAAAGTTTAAGTTTTATCACTTAGAAGAAACAATCTTATTGGCAAAACAAATTCTGATGTCACAAACTACTCCACACAAATAAAACTCCATAGACATGCAAGAAAAATGAATCTATTTAAATTTTTTGTGGGGGAAAAACCGAAATTGGAAAGAAAAAATTGCTAAAATGCGTTGTCATCAGGAGCAAAGCTGTCCGCAAAATTTAAGAGCGAATGGAAAAGCGGAAGTGCTTCAAACTTCGACTGAAAGGTTCCGTACCATCTCAAGATCCAAGAGCGAGTTAATATAAGGGTGGTAAAAATAACTTTGTTTTTTTCTTATCTCGGTTCATAACCGATGTTCTTGAACAAATAGAGTTCCTTCTGCATTAATTGTTCATGGCATGACCATGCGATTAATCTAAATAACTCTAAAATATTTAGCAGTGTTTTCCCTGCCATTATGAAAACCTTAGCGTTGGGTTCTGGGGGTTGATCGACTTTGAATGTGTGTAAGGATTTGATCAGATTATGGGAACGTGTGTGAAATTACACGTTCCCAACATGATGATCACGTTTCACTTAATCATGTTCCGTTCACACTATGTTTCTTACATAATTAGTGAATTGGTCATGATCAAGAATTATAGCGTGAGCAAAGTATAAGGAATCTTTTAGTTGTGGAAATACTTACATTATACGAAACCCTCATTTTCTCGTTCAACTCGACAGCATTCATCCTAAGGTTTGATTTGCTGATCTTTATAAGAGTTTTACCTGTCACTTGGTTATTTTCTTCTTTCTTCCACTTCCAGATTTTCAAATGACAATACCATGTTCTTTATAGCACTTTGTAATCCTTTAGTATACTAAAGTGCTTCACACAATATGCACTCTTGAAACAATTGCTTTCTGGAGATCCACAGACAGATGATTTCTGCATCCATGACTTAAAACCATTAAACTGACACAAACACTGAGGAATAGTTTCTCACAAAGAATCCAGAAACATGCTCTATTATATTTTGAACTGTTGCTTCTTGATTTTGTTAGAAAATTCACAGATAAAAATTTTTCCAAAAAACAGTCGAACAACTAACTATACAACTATTCAATATTAATTACAGCTTCAGTGAACCGTTACATTCAATGATAGGGGTGACAATGGAGTCGTCTACTATTTTTTGAGCTCTACTATAAAAAATAGCAAATATTTTTCTTAAAACTGTACCTGCTTGTTTTCATCTTCATTTACTGTTATCCTTTCAGGCAATTCAGCAAGTAAACTGAATTTTCTATCATATATACAACGATGTAATTGTTCATCTAACAGTCGGAAATTTTCGTAAGTTCTACGAACTATCCAGACTTTATTGCTACTGGTCACTTGAACAGAAAAATTTTCCCCTCTTTCATGTTCACCAATGGGAATAGCTTTGATATTTTCTTGTGTGGCATCATACAAATTAACCTATTAATAATGTAAACAAATAATTTTTATTAGAATTAAAATGTATTTACAAAATATGAAATTACTATGCATATCGTTACAAAACAAATGGGAGAGAAAAGGGCACTAGTATTTAAGATAAGATTGTTGAAATAAAATTTCATCTCAGCATTGTCCAAATGTATTAGTTAAATACTATATCTTGTGTCACCCTAACCTGATAGCACTGGAAGTGTTACTGTGTGTAAATCAACATCTAGTAAACAGGGTACGTGCACATTAAAAATAAGAGTTCCAAGAATTTTATTTTACAAATGAAAGAAAAACATATTTTCTAATATATAAATAATAAAGATTTTTGCATTTTATTAATTTATGTCAATTTTTATTAAAGATATACGATATATTATTTTAAAAAAGAATAATAAATACCACTTGGGCATTTTGAACAGGCTGCTTTTTTTGGTCTTCTTTTCTTGTAATTTTTCTTGTTCATATTCAATAATAGCTGAATCCCATCATCCTCAATGCGATATTATGCCAATGCCAAGTTCTATCAAGCAAACTGAATGTTTACAGCAATCTTTCAGGTTATCCATCCAAATCCATTAAATTATTCAAATTATTAAAAGAACAAAAGAATTAGCCGGCATATCGGCAGCGACGATTTTTAGAGCTAAATCTGCAATGCTACACTCGGGAGAAATTCACATCCAAATTAAATAAATTATTTCAAAAAATATAAATTAGTTGTCATGGAAACTACTTTTGCCATTTATCGTATTTTAAAAAATATTATTCAAAGATAAAACTGTAAACTGAACCTAAACTGTTGATTAACAGTTGTGTTACTAGAAAGGCGGACTATGTTTCATTAGCAAGTAGGCTCTACCTCGTTCTGGAGTAACACTTCCAGTGCTATCAGGATAGGGTGAGGCATAGTTTAGTGGCCTTTTCTCTCCCATCCAATGAAAACAATACAAGCAAAAAGAAATAAAAAAAAATGATTTAAAAACTAAGTAGCCATATTAATGTTTACTTGAAAACATAAACACTAAAATACTATTTAATCACTAGCTCATGAGCTAAAAATTATACTTTAAAATTCATTTATTTAATAAATTAATGTTTTACAACAAGGATCCTATTACAAATACAGTAGAGTCCACTTATAAGAGAACCAGATAAAAGAGTAGTTCGGATTTAAGAGCAATTTCTCATGTTCCCGAATATTTCCCCTGTATTTTCTATACTAAGGTAATCCGGATACATGAGGTCTGGATAAAAGAGTAATCCGCTTATAAGAGTGTTATTTTTTACCCAATTTCTCTTTTAGTCCTCGTATAAGAGCTTAGACTATGAACAGCTTCGTGATTGGTTGCTGCAATCCGTTCTGCGATTGGTCACTACAGTCCGCAGAATGAATAGCTATAAAAGCGCAAACGATTGTCGATATTGATTGTTCCTCAAGTCGAATTGTAGAGAATGGCATCTAAAACAAGGAACACGTTATCTATGGAGAAAAACTGGAAGTCCTTAAAGGACTGAAGACAAAAATCAAAGAAAGATGTACAAGTCGTTTATTTCAATTCTTTTTTGGATTAAGAGGTATAGTTACTTTGGTTGTTAACGTAGATTCCCTGGGATGTGATGATCTTGAGCCATCGTACAGTTGGTTAGAGCGTCTTAAAGCATATTACAACCATTGAACCAAGGCATCATCCGAGCAACAAAGGCACACTTCTGAATGAAGATTATGCGTAAAATGCGACCGCTATTGCGATATTGGTTGATTTACTGAAAGCGTCCGGTATATATTTTAATTTTTCACAAACTAAAATAACACATTTCTTCAATTCTTGATTCAGTATGTATTAAACTATGCGAAATTGTCAGATGAAATGTCTTAATAAACGATCTTAAAAATTCAAGTGTCTATTCTATTGTTTATGTGTAGTCCGGTTGTAAGAGCAGTTCAGATATAAGAGCAATTTTCCCTGTTCCCGAGGCGACTCTTATAAGCAGACTCTACTGTATGTATACTGCTCCAGTTGCCTTCCTCAGTTCATAATGCCTCTTAGTTCTCAAACACTTTCGGATTTGAGGAATTAAAAGTTCCAAAAATTAAAATCAACAATTATTGAATGTACTTGAATGTAATTATTGAATGAAAATTGTTAGAATTAAAAGAAAACACCAGAAGAATTAATTAATGAAGATAGTGGCCCTATTCTTGATTCAAGTATATTAAATTGGATGACATCATTCATCAAGAAGAGTAGATAGGAAAAAATAAAGAAGACAGAAGACAACCCCATTAGTTCCTAACAAATGGTTACTATTATGTTATGTTGTAATTTCTATCCTTATGAATTGTCTTTACTGTCCCTTTTGTATTTAATTCTGTAAATTGTACTCATGTAACTTCTCTACCCTACTGAATGAAGGTTCACTTTCAGGATAATTCTAATATTCTCCTTGCTTTAGGGAATTACCCTCTCTGCTCTGACAAAGAATAGCCTCTATCCGAAACATTTTATTTATTATTATTTATTTATTTATTTATTTATTTATTTATTTATTTATTTATTTATTTATTTTTTATATAATTATTATCTACTGAATAAAGATAATAAGGTTATTGAAATAAGTATATAGGTTATTATTTATTTTAGGTTGTGAGAAAAGAAGGGCTTTTGTGGCATATTTTAAAGGACAAGTACCACTTAAAAACTAATTTTTGTCTAAATAATCTAGAGTGAAAATAAATTAATGTAGTAATATAAAAAATTGCCAAAAATCTCTAAATATATAAAAATTGCGTTTATATACGTATTTCGTAAAATCCGTCGCGCTCAATTTTGAATGTGAAGCGATCACCCCGTGACATCATCGGCCTGAACACCCCCATGATGCAATGCGAGCTGTGGCTTCTTTTATTGTATTACAGGAGGTATACGATATGGCTAAGTGCGGCTCGGATAGCAGTTCTGAATTGTCTTCAAGCAAAAAAAAGTCTCGATGGAGATTTTCACAACTATTCCACAACTTATTTGAAATCGTGAAATTAGGCCATATCATTTGGAGACAAAAAAAAAAAAAAAAAAAAAAAAAAAAAGATTTGCCTATTGAACTTCTAGGCAACTGCCATGATGGGAAAAAATGCCCCTCCCACATTGCCAATTATTCATAGTTTGTATGATTTAAGACTGTTATTTTATTAACTTTTATTATTTATAGAGGCAATATAGCTATATTAGGTTATCGGCAATTTACGAATTGGATCTAGGGGAAAAATAACAGGAAAAAATCCTTCCAAATTGTGTTGTGAGATTTATCAGGAAAGAATTTCCCTTTGAGGAATACTGTGCATTTAAATACCGAAGATACTAAAGAGATGTTTACTATCAGGCATATTTACATTTATTCCTACTTTGTTTCTATTCATTCATAACACTGTTATTCTTTATCTGCTTATCAATAAAATTTGAATTTCCTTACAAAAAATGAATAAAAAAAAAAAGTCTTAGATTAATTTATCAGTAATAAAACGCTTTTGATTCTGTTTCTTAAATAATAACCAATTTGGGATTTTTCGTTTGAAATTAAAAAAAAAAAAAAAATACGAAAGCGAAATAATTTAAGTGGCAATTTCGTATTTTCTCATGATTTTTTTTTTTTGTTGTTTTTGTCAAAGAAGTTGTGCTGTGCGCACGAAACCAACTTTTCATTTTTACAAAACGAAAATTTGTTTCCCTGTTTACGATTTTGCAGCATTCGGCCCTGTTCAAAGTGGATTCTTCCAGAAGATTCGAAAGTTAGTTATCACCATTTCCGTACAAAAAATCGCAACTGTCTAATAACAGGAAGTATTTTCGTTTATTTATTTGGATTATAGCGAGTTTTGAATATAGATACAACATTTTCTTTGCTTGGACGATTACAAGTATCGGATAAAAGTGGTGGTTTTGAATAGTTTCTTTTCCTATTTTTTCTTTGGTAAACAATTGGATCGACCTCATAATCACTACTGTCAAAATGAACAGAGCAGACTCTGTTGCTTTGGAGATTCCATTTATCTCTCCGATAAAAATCTATCCATTGCCTTTTTCTTACTTCTTGAGCAGAAAAGGGTGAAACGTAATTGTTACACCCGAATACCGAACGAACTTTTATAAGGCATGGTCAAATCAATGTCAGATAATCGTGAGCAAAACTGTGCTAAGAAGAGTTTCCAAATTCATTCAATGTCATTCATGTAACGTCTCCTTTTTTAAAATCATCTAGTCGTGACTTCACTTTAAAGCTACACACATTTCAAATAAATGTTCCTTTACACAGAGGTCATTAAATGAATTAAAATGGCCAAGGTAATGTTTGGAAACTCCTTTTTGTATGTTTACTTAAAAAAATCATGCGGTCGAAGATTACAAGCAATTAGATAACTCTCTAACATCTCCTACTGAATTCTGGAGCAGGCCAATGACGTCACAGCGCCACCTGCTAGACATAATCATGGCGGATGCCGCTTTTCGCTCACTGTTGCCATTTTCATCGCAGATTTTTAAGGAATATGATGCTTTTTATAGAAAAATATTGATGAAAGTGTACTATAAATGTCATGAACTAACAAAATTTAAATAAAAAAGAGTATGAGATTTTTAGTGGCACTTGTCCTTTAAATTTCATGGTGTAGTTTCACATTAGGCCATTCACCTTGTAATTTTTGGTAATTTAATGGATCAGCTGGTAATTGTTGTAATGGATTAGGTACATGTCACAAAATATGCAAATTGAGCGATTGCCTGATTTGCATGTCACATGATCAAAAATCACAGTATAAATATCCTGAAGCAACTTTTCTACTGTTAGTTAAGAATGAAACCATAGCAGAAATGGGGGAAAACAGTGATCTGACCGACTTAGTGTGGCATGGTGGTAGGTGCACTATGGGCTGGAAAGAGCATTTCAGAAACTGCAACTCTCCTGAACTTTATACATACCATATTTATTCGTGTATAATGCGAAAAATTTTATACCAAAAAACGGGACAAAAATGGGGGGGGGGGTCGCATTAAATACGGGAATAAACATTTAAAAATTTTGATCAATGCCTGCACATCCGCCATTTTGTTACAATATTCGTTGTTTTCATATCCACCATTTTGGAAAATATCGAAAAGCGTGAAAACGTGAAGGTAAACGTGATGTAGTCCTTAATAAACCTTTTAAAGATGCAGTAAAAAAGCACTGGATCTCTTAGATGTCCTCAGACAATGTTCAGAAGACGAAAGGTGGAAATCTAAAAAAAAACAGAACTATCTATAGTTGCCAAATGGGTGAAAGAAAGTTGGGAATCACTGCCAGAAACAATGGTATCCCGGAGTTTTTTAAAGACGGGCATTAGTAACAGTCTGGATGGCACTGAAGATGACCTGCTATGGGATGAAGAAAATGCCACTTCTGATACAAACTGGCATGAGGAAGAAGGATCTAAATAGGATACAGATGAACCTTTAGATGAAGAAACATGGAAGGAATTATTTGGCAAGTCTGACGACAATTCGGATTTACAAGGTTTTTGATATGTAATGTGTATAAAATTATGTTTTTTTTTGTATTATTGTTATTTATTCAGTATTAAAAAATGTTGACTTCAGATTTGTGTTATAACTATCGGTATGTCTTTTGTAAAATGTTGGGTCGCATTATATACAAGGATACAATTTTTACCCTATTTTTGGGCATAAAAACAAGGGGTCGCATTATACACGAATAAATACGGTACTGTAAATACTGTATTTAGCACCGGACCTGAAATACCGGCCCGCCTGCATTAAGTGCCTGGGGATCTAGGAAATTTTTATAAATAAGGGCCGGACCTTCAATAACAGCCTGGGCGCTTATTTCAGTCCATTTCATGGATTTTTCCTCTCTTGCTGCTTTCTCACGGGTATTTTTGCTGTCTCGACTGCCGCTGCTAAACCGGAAATTAGATACCAGCATGATTGTCTTCTAATTTCTTGCTTTTTAATTTTGGATTCAGTCAAGCAACAAGGCTGATGAAATATGAAAACTTCGGTTATTTTAAATTTATATAAATTGTGTTGTGTGATCTATTTTATTAAATAATTCCGCTTGGAAAATTTAATATTTTGAAATAATAGCTTCCATCATAGTTATGCAGAATTTTATAAGCGCCGGACCTGTAATAACGGCCCGCCTGCATTAAGCGCCTAGGGATCCGCTGAATTTTTGCAAATAAGCGCCTGGAGGTCCGCTAAATTTTTGCAAATAAGCGCCCCGGGCGCTTAATACAGTATTTATGGTAGAACAGTTTCAAGAATTTATCATGTGTGGCTCAAGAAGCAAAAAACCCTTGTTGATGAAAGAGGAGCAAAATAACCCTTGTAGCCATCGTGAATCCTGTGGACAAAAAACCCTTGTTGATGAAAGAGGACAGATGAGAATCTCAAGACTTGTGCACAAAAATAGAAAGGCAATAATCACACAAATTACTGCTCATTACAACTCAGGTAGCCAGAAACAATAACAGAATAGTTGCACCTTGGCTCGAATGGGTTACCAAAGCCGAAGACTTTCTCGGATATCAATGCTGTCAGAGAAGAACAAGATAGCGTGCCTCCTGTGGGCACAGCAGCATAAGGATTGGAAAAAGGTTGCCTTGTCAAACGAATATAGGTTCCATGAAAACAACATGAAGCCATGGAGCCTTTGTGTCTAGTGTGGACTTTGCAATGTGGAGGAGGCAGAGTAATGGTGTGAGGAATGTTTTCTTGGCATTAACTGGGTCCTTTAATATCTGTAGATGGTTGTTTGAACACCAAGCATACATAATCATTGTTGTAGATCAAGTTCACCCCTTCATGCTCACAGTTTATCCACACGCAGATGGCTCCTTCCAGGAGGTTCCAGGAACATGACAGTGAGTCTTCCTTGATGAAGTGGCCAGCTTAGCCCTACATCTCAATCCCACTGAACATATTTAGATGAACTGGAAAGGATCATTTGCTCCTTGCCCATATTTCCATCAAATCACCAAGAATTGCATGGAGTTTTCATGTCTGTATGAGCCAACATTCCTGATGGATGTATTTAGCATCTCCTTGAATCCATGCTCGAACAAATACATGTGGTTTTGAGGGCTAATGGAGGTTTAACACACAACTAGATTCAGTAAGTACAATTGATTTGAAATTTTGGAGTGGCTTGTCAGACCACACGTCATTACTTACCTTTTATTGAAACACATTTTATAATTTTGTCCACTTCTTTTCATGAAGCTTTTCTGCATGACTGGAGATTGTTTATAATTCTTCTTAGTGTATCTAATAAAGTGGCAGCTCAGTGTATGTGTTGTCATCTTTATGCTTTCATAACATCACATGATATGCAAGGTGCATTTGGTGGGAAATGAGAGAAGTTGTATTTAAAATTTTTGCATACAATCCAAATTCAAATCTTGCATATTTACACTTCATCTCAGGATACCAATAGCAAGCAGTGGTATAAAAGTACATAAAAGCAACATGCCTGTTAACTATACTCAAATTTTTTTTGTCAAATTCCTGAAAAGCAACAGCTGACACAGGTAAACTACAGACATCAAGTCTATCTGGCAAAATATACACCAAAAGTTTAGCTTAGGCAGCATTTGGTGTTATTTCAAGTGTATGATGAACTTGCACTGAGTGGCCAGATTATTATGACCACCCCATCAGTACTTCGTTGGGCCACCTTCTGCCTTCAATACTGCGATGATTCTTCTTGGCACTGATTCCACGAGATGTTGAAAGGTGATGCGAGGAATCTGACACCATGCCTGATGAATAGCACTGTCCAGTTGTGTGAGATTTGATGGTTGTGGAACCATCTGCTTGATGGCTCTTTCAATTTTGTCCCATAAATGCTCAAATGGATTGAGATCTGCTGATTGTGGGGGCTACCTAAGCAAGATAAAGGCTCCCTTATGTTCTTGAAACTACTCTTGCATAATACAAGAACCGTGGCATGGCGCACTGTGTTATTGGAAGAAACCATCTCTATTGGGATATGCCATCAACATGGGATGAACTTGGTCAGCAATGATACTTAGGTATTTTGTGCTATTTAGACGTTATGCCACACGAATTAAAGGGTCTAAATCATGCCAGAAAATCATGCCCCAAATCATAACACTGCCCCCACCAGCTTGAAGGGTTGTACTCATGCTATCATGCCGCTTCCACCAAATTCTCACTCAGCCATCTACATGATGCATCTACTGAAAATATGATTCATGGACCACATGACTTTTGTCCAATGCTCGACTGTCCAATCCTTGTGTTCCTTTGCAAATTGGAGACATGTTCATGTAGGCCTTCGGCTTCAAAAGTGTTCGAACAGGCCTTCGGCTTCCATATCCCATACAATACGGTGTATGCCGAACAGTGCATTCAGAGATCATTTGAGAGGATCCTTGATTAAGATATGCAATAATTTGGTGCAATGTCACCCTTCTGTTGTCTTGTACCAGTCTTGCTACTCTCAAGTTCTGCACGAACATTGACTAGTTGCTGATGGCCCCAATTTGCCATTCAGACTCAGTTTTGCAGCTGACCGTCCACTCTTTAAACGCTTGTTAAACAGCTGCTCTTGAACATTTAATGAATGAAGCTGTTTTGCTGAGACTTGCTCCATGGCTCCGAGCACCAACAATCATCCTATGTTCACAGCCAGTTAAATCGTGTCGTTTACCCATGTCTTCAGAAACAAATCACTTCTACTGTCGTAGTAAACAACCTGCTTCCCTATTTATAATGGTATGGCCTTATAGCAACTTCAGCGCGATATCATAGCTAATTTGCCTCCAAATGTCAGATGGTCATAATAATCTGGCCATTGAGTGTATGTTGGACTGTTAGTGAAAACAGGAGTCTATTAATGAAAACAAAGTTTGTTCTCTTTAGTTACTTTGGAATAGGTACATTGCTAATATGAATTTACCAACCACTTGGCTAATTAAATGTAAAATTTAATAATATTGTATATTTATTTGCCTAGCTAATATTTTTTCTCTTCTAACTGATGAAAATTACTAGGGAAAGACTGGAAATAAAGGTATAAATTTGAAAAAAAATTAGTGTGCACTTCCCAAGTATCTTTGAATAAAAAAAAAAAAAAAAGTTACATTTTTAGTCAGCTGTTAATATTAATCATTAAACATATCTTTTTCCCACCAGAAGGCATGCAATTTTTAACCACTTTAAAGCTTACATAGCTTTATATTTAGGCAAGTTATATAAAGAACCAATGATGGACAAATAAAGATTACATCAACCTATATCTAATCTTTTAATCAGGATTAAAGTAAAAATTATGTAGCACTTACTTGAATTGGTCCTAATTCAACAAACTCATAGTGAAAATGTGCGCATTCATCTAGTTTTGGAAATCTGGATTGGCCATCCCAACCACTACAATAAAGCATCATAAACAAAGAAATATATTTCAATGAAACGTTTTCGGACAAATAAATTATAGAAGTTTATTTTAAAAAATGTATCCATTAGAAATAATTAGGCTATTTATTAATTAATTTTTTCAATTTATTGAAGATCACAATTTTATTTCAAATGCAAGCTGAAATTTTGTTTTGATAATAGTATATAATTTATTAATTTAAGTACACAAGGCGATTCAAAAAGATGCATCCAATTTCACATTGATATACCCCCCCCCCCCCCAATCATATACTGTATCTGAATGATCTACAGATCATTTGAAAGAGAATATCCTAAAGTTTCAAATATTGCCGCTAGAATACTCTTAAATCTAGCCTAGTGCACAGCAGCTACACAGTAATTATGAACAGAATGGCCACTATGCAGTACAAGAGTTTTTGCATTAGTGAGAGCTATCCATGCAGCTGGAGGAGGGCACATTGAACATTTTCGCGTAATTTCATATTCTATCATAGAACCCCAAGCCCCAGCGCAAAAGAAAACGGAAACTCGTACATGCATATTTGTTTTCATTAATAGAATTAGTAAACTCATTCAACCAATCAGAAACTGGGGAAACAGAGCATTACTTATTCCTGATATTCCCTTGGAAATATCGCAGCTGAAACGAAAGTGAAACAAATTTAGCACAGTTTGATTATCATTTGATCAACAAATCCAATACTTTAACAAAAATAGGTATGGATTTTGAAATTGTAGATAAGCCCCTGATTACGTTCAGTGAAGGCAACAGATAGTAGCATCAAAAGTCAATGGTTTTTATTTCATGAATCCACCGCTGATAATGTGTTTTGCTTTTAAGACTTCATCTCCTTCATCCAGTGATCGCCTGCTACCTCCTAAATAGCTTAAAATATCAGAAAATATTAGCCTAGAGCTACCTTAAGCAATGTTAACCAACTGTATCATATGTACAATTATGCATTTTGGCCAGCCATCTTGGCTCGACAGGTGGTGCCACATGTAGGAGCGGAATCTAGCATGTAGGAAGAAAGTAATATCTCAGGCCAGTTGAGTCTTAATTAGATGATGATCCCTGAACTGATCCAGTGCAAATTAAGAACCACAGGTTCAGCTGAAATACAAACTGGAATCAAAAAATGGTGTTTTCAACACTGTCTAAGAATATGATACAAACTGCAACTTGAGATATAAAAATTTTCTGCCAACTTAAATCCTTTCTGGACAGTAAAACGAAAGGATAATTAGATTTTTTAGATATTAGAAAACTATGTAGGTCTAATTGTTCTAGGATGCATCAGTGATCTTTGTTGAAGCAAGTGTCCTTTAATTTAATCCTCTTGGCCATTAATAGACATTATTAATCCAAGGACCAACCATAGAAAATATCAGACCTTACAACTAGATTTAGGAACTGTGAAAATTCATTATAAATTTTGGGAAGTAAAGTTATGTTCTGACATTTGATATCAATAATTTAGATCTTTTTTGTTGTTGTTGTTATTTTGTTTCATTTTCTTGATTCATTGAAAAAAGAGGTTACATATAGTGATTTTGGGTGATCATGACCTTAATGGAGGCAAATGGAATTTGGGAATGCCATGGGAAAGAGCCTATAAAACATGTCAGAAAGGAGAAAAATAGGGCAAGGCAGACAAGTTATCAAGGAGAGTGGGTGCAAGAGCCCTGTGCTCCAGCTCCCAGTGCTCCTCACTGTTCAGTATTGGTGTCCTCTCACTAAGAGAAGGAGACACTTTGGAGGGAAGAAGAGGCAGAAAACACTTACTCTTTCTCCTTAAGCTTTCTCCTCTTGAATATGGGAGGGGGATCAAAAGCCTCTATTCTTAAGATTTAGGTCTTAAGAGTAAAAAGCTTATAAGAGAAACTAAATTCTCTCAGAACTATTTAGCTATAAAGCACAGTATTTACATTCAAGTTATTAAACTATATCAAAACACGACACAAGGTTCAGATGATGGCCTTGAAACATTGGTTACTGAATGTTCAGCTGTCGTAAATGCGGGAGGTAGTTGGCATTAAACTGCCAGTGGTCCCACCTCAAATGGCCCCATAATAACAGCAGAGAAGCACGGAGGAATGGTAAAAGAGCGTCCATATAAATCTCAACAGTAATACTGTTGAGAGCGAAGCGGCGCAAAGGAGCATGCACATCATGCTCAACGGTAGCAGCTGCAAAGTGGGCAGCAGACAACAGGGTGCCAATGTTAGTTCCAGCACCACACCGTGGAACTGATACATAATTTGGAGAGGGACTTGTATACCACAAAAAAATGAAATATCCATTTTTTTCATCTCATAAAAATATTGCGGTGTGGAGCATACAGAAATGTAAAAATAATAAATAAACAAGGCTCATTTCTGCAAGATCTACATGGATGTGAATTATGGTTTGCAAAATAATTTGGTATTGACATTAAGATTTTACCCATTGAATTTTCTCAAATAGACCTTAGTAAATCTTACATCACATGTGACATGTTCTTATTTTAAAAATATGTTTTTTAATGAAATAAAAACCATTAAAAAAATGAATTTTAATGTATTTTTTTTATCAAGTTCCTCTATCTGATAAATTCTTAATCTACTCAATAGTCAACTATCATCTCACAGTAATCTCTCAAATCTACCATACAAAGATTCAATTTTCCAAAAGTCTGAAAAGGAAAGTCAATGGAAATTTTAATTCCAGCACGTTCAGAGGCTGTAGAATATTCAACTTTCCACAAATGAATATGTTAGCTTATTTAAAAGTAAATCAAAATAAATTCTGTTATATATTTCAGGATTCATAAAGTATTCAGCATCTATAGTGCACTTTCTTTAAAACTGGATCTTCTTCAATTAAAATAACTTAATATTGTAATTAATAAAAAACAATACCTTGTCAATCGTTGTATTTTGCCACTTGGTCCTCCCCTTGGGTTTTCCATACCTTCTGTGGTGGAGCAAATCCCGCTCTATAATGAGTAAATAGTAAAATCCAATTATAAGCTGTAATAACAAAGCAGTTTCAGAATTGCTTCTATAAATCCATGAAAAGAACATGATATCTTTAATTCAATGAACAGCACAGTGCAATATGTTACTTTTAGAGTGTATCACTCTAAATATGTAAAATGTCTATTAAGCTTTAAAGACATCTTCATATACTGTCTTTATGACATTGTTGAAGAAATAATTTAATTACATAAATCAACAATAACAAAACCTAATTTTATCTTTAAATCTTTTAAGAAAAGTTTGCTATTTTATATTTTATTATTGTCTTATATCTATTTTTCTTCTTTTTCTCTCATTGTTGATACAATAATAAAATATTTCTCAAACCAAAAAAATTAATGTCCTATTCTTATCTAATATACAGATTAAAAGAATTCCATTAACAGAGCTCTACAGTTTAAGGGTAAAGAAAAAGGAAAATGAGCAGAAAAAGAAGGATATTGGAAATGGTGACGTGGAAATTATATATATAAATACAAAACAAAATCTGTCTATATATAACATGGAAATTTTTTATTATGCTTAAATTTAAGATTGCCAGGATTGGAAAATATATTCATAACACATATAATGGAAGTGAAACAATTATTTCTTTCTTTTTTTTTCTAATTTGATAATTTTTAACAGGCTGCAGTCCTAAAGACTAAATGATAAATATTTAAATGTGAATTTAAACATGATAAGAGAAACATCCTGAAATTAAATGAAGAAACTGTACATGTCTGTCATATCCATAAAAAGTAAGCAGAAATAAACCCTATACAGCTATAAATAAAGAAAAAAATGGCAATAGCAACTATTATAAATTACATTTCCTCTGCATGTATACATATGCCAGGAGTATCAGATTCAAATACACAAAGAAGCAAGGGCCACAAAACTATAAGAGCCTTTATAGGTAACAAATTAAAAATCATAATACCCTATATAACTATCTGCAATACACATTTTCAATCTGCTTCAGAAGATGTCAAATTTCAGCCATCCAAATTCACTTAGGGCCCACAGATTGTAAATTTGACGCCTGCGACATAGACCACAGTGAGCCTTCCAAATTCACCAAAGTTAGATGTGCAACCCTACGTGAATACCAGAAATTTGCAAATAACTTTAGGACCCCCCACCAAAATAAAAAATCATACAATACAATATAGTGCAATTCACTTGAAAGAGGCCACAAATATCCTGTAATAACGCTCATTAGGACAAAGCAATCTGAATGAAACAACATACAATGTGCTTCTCAGTAATTGGAGCTTCAATAAAGAAGTTGCCAGACAGCCATGAAGTTTCTGCTATTTCCCCAGATATCCTTGTCAAAACATTAAGGAATCTTGGACCACTGCATCTAAATGTATCTGACATAAAACTGAGATCACTGCCTGCATTGGATGTAATGAAAGTGACTACTTATACATCAATGAATGTAGTATATATATTTGGGTGCTATGGTGCACTTTGAGGCAATTCCTGATGTGCAAACTCTAGAATATACACACACAAGCTATCTGTAAATCTTCAGATGCAGGCCAGAACATTCAAAAGGGTGCACTGTCCATGATGAAACATGGATACTTGCATTGAGGTCCTTGGAGGACACTTTAAATATCTACTATGACTCCGTCAGAGATCCATATGCCCTCTCTGCAATGTAATAAATCTATACTGTAAGTTTGCTGTGCATTTCTGGACATCTGTGCTTAGGACTAAGGTTATTCCCTGTCCTGCCAAGAATCACCTTCAGAAATTCATCCCCTTCATTTGAGATGACCCTATATATTTATCAAAATACAACTGAAAGAAAAAACAATGTTAGATAATGAGAAGAGAAGTACTGATGAAATTTCATTAAAAATGGAGCTTGGTCATTCTATCATAGCATACTTAAATGCAATAATCAGAATATAGCATTTTTGCCATTCAGAGGTGATATGATGATGGATTTACCATTCCAGCCATCTGAAAAGATAAGATCAATGGTACTCAACTAGGGTCTACCCTAGAAATTTCAATTTAAAAATTTTTTTTCCACATTTTTTTTCCAAGAAAATTTCAGTAGTGCCTCATATGTCTAATTTAATTCATTCCAGGAAGCCGTTCAAACTCTGGATTGTTCGAAGTAAGAAACAATTTTTCCCAAAGAACAGAGAAAATGAATTTCCCATATACTTCTAAACAACATCCATTTCAATAAATTTAATATCAAGAACACATAATTTAAGTTAAAATAATAGAATTTAATGCCCAAAAATATGCAATTAATAAATAATAACACGATAATTGCATTTCTATATACTGTATAGGAGTGTTGATATCCCGTGTGGCTAGTAGGAAGTAAAAAATGCTGACTCAGTAAAGAGACTATTTGGACACACAAAAGATTGCATTTGAGCAGCAAACACTTGAGCATTTTTTTACTCACATGCAGTTCGAAATTAGAAGCATTGTTCAAATTCAGATTTGAATTTTTCTTGAATTTAGCATTTGAACTCTGCAACATTCAAAGTATGAGGCTACACAAGTCTGCGAAAACATTTCAAAAATTCATCTCAAAAATTCATTCAAAAAAATAAACTATGCACTGAATAATAAATTTTATTAGACATACAGGAAAACTCTAGAAAAGCTGAATTCACCTTTTCGACTGACATGCAGTTCTGTGTTAAAAAAAAAATCAAAAAAAAAATCCAAAAGACGATTCAGATTCAACTGATACACAGTTTTGTGTTAAAAAACTATCAAAAATGTGTTTCTGAGATAATTTGTCTTTTTAACTGACAAGATATTTCACAGATACTCAATGTGTTCACCTATAACGATAAGGCAGCCATTTAGGCGATAATCCATTTCATCCCTTATGCATGTCAACATATCACATTCTACCAAATCCACAGCAGATGTGATAGGGTTGCAAAAATCCAGTAGGTTACTGGAGAATGGAGGCAAAAAGACTGTGTCTTTGACAAAACCTCACAAGAAGAAGTCACACGGGATTAAATCTGAGGTCTGGGGCGGCCTTCCCATTAACGCAGCATCTTCTTTTTCTTTACATCCTATCCTGAACGCCATATTTGCTAATACTACCTCCTATTCTGGGGAACCACAACAGCATCTAATCTTTCTAGAATCTTGAAGTTACAGAAATGGTTCCTTCGAGTTTTACTTCACATTCCATCATCATCTTCAGTTTCTCATAAATTTTGAATTTTTGGTATACTTACGATCTCTCAACTCATAAGATTACAAATATGTTCCTTTATTTATAAGGTATTAATTCCGCATTAGATATTTCCACTCCAATTGTTATTATTTCAGTTAGCGATATAGATAACCATCAGACTCGTCAATCCAATGATTTAATAATACATGTACCTAAATCTAAATGGAATTGCTGTAACAATTGACGTCTCGTATTTTGGAATAGCTTTATGGGCAGCGTTACATCAGGAACTTCGGATTATTACCTTTAGCCATTGTTTCGTAAAATGTTAAAACCTTATATTATCAATAAGTTATAATGCTATGGGTTTATTTAGTTAGTCTGTATTATAGCTTGACTTAATTCTCTTGTTTTTTTTAATGTAAAATTCTGTAAGATACAAACATTAGCAGAGTCAATTTTTTGGTTCTGGCATGGTTGTATACTAATATTGTTTTACCTTGGACCTCGGTACTCTCATTTGTCGGCCTTAGGCCATACATGATCCCAGAGGTTCCATTTTTTGTATATATTTAATAAATAAATAAATAAAATAAATAAATAAAACTATTGTTACATAAGGTTAATGGCAAACTAATGGGAACTATGCGCATGGGATTTTATTTTTTAAATCATGGAGAGTTTACCTCTCTATTGCTGTAAGATTTACTACGATCCCCTGCTTATTTACTTCTTATGAATTTTTGAAATGTTTCACAGACTTAGGAATAACCCTCTATTTTAAAAAAATTTGTCAATTCTCAAAAATACTGAATTCAATGAATTTCCAAACATTATCTCAAGATTGCAATCGGGTTCCCTAATCATCACATATTATTGAGTGTATTGCAATTTTTGCATGAAATAAGGAATCTCTTTAAACCGCTTTTCTATAATAAATGGCAGCATCCGTTAGCGAAAATAGCTATCAAATAGGGCATACTATTCCAATAAACCATGATGGGCATCATTGTGATGATCCATGCTGTCATCTGATAGTCCATTCACAATGGCCTCGCTATCCAATTTCTCTTCATGCAGGATTTGTAAAATTGACAGTATGAATTCATATTTTTATTTCCCTCAGATTTTGACATTACTGCAGTGTTAAAAACATTAGTATACTCAGTTGTTTCATAATTATTGGCCAATTCAAACAAATAAAAAGGATCAGTAACAAGAAAAATACATTTTTTTAGGAAAATATCTGCCCTTGGTAGCAATACTTTGTGCACAATGTGATTTCAGTGCAAATAATGGGGGGATAGGGGAATTTCCTTCTCTTTTCCATTTTAAATGTACTGTAATTAGAGACTCCAAGGATGGTAGAGGTGCCGAGTGTGATACTCATGGTCCCTGGTTCGAATCCAGGTCGCAGAATTTTTCCTTCCATTTTTTTCCTCATTAATATCTTTACTCCAAGAATCTATTATACAGTGTATCTAAATTAAAGGTAAGGGGCCTTTACAAAATATGATGTTACATTTTTGCTTTTCGTTAGGACACACTTTTTACAGCATTTGTAAATAAATACACTTGTCTGCCAAAAGTATAAAGATACCCCCATTTTGTTGTGATTTCAGCTCCCATGATGCAAAAGAAATATAATAACAGTTATAATCTGTCCAACAAAAGTTGGACTGGGCATGTCCACTTAAACATCCGATTTCAATAGTTACACTTGTTGCAAAGTAAAATTAACAAGTCTAAGAATTGAAATTGGAAATTTAATTAAACATGCCCAGTCCAACTTTGGTTGGACAGATTATAATGTGACATGCATTTCTTTAGCTGGCATGCAAAAAAGCTGTGAGTTGTCCTAATTTAGAGAGGAGTTATCATCGGGTGCCACATTAGTAGAAAGTCAATTCGTGAAAACGGTGTTTTGACTGGACATCCTCGATCTACTGTGCATGATGTTGTGCAAAATTATACGAACAGAAAGGTGCAATAATGACAGCAAAACGTTCTGGGTATCCTAGAAATATGTTGAAGAGAGACAACGTGCTCTTTTCTAAGAACTGCTGAAGAATCACAAAGTAATTTTCAGGATATCACTGCTGCTTTTGCAGTGGAGCGAGATGCCTGCTCATCAACAATAGCTCATGGCCCATCAATTCGCACATTGCAATGTGTCCTTCATGAGATGGACTTTTTCGGAAGGGCTGGAAAGAGTAAGCATTTTGTCTCAAAGGTGAATGCTCTTCATCATCTGCAATGATGCAAGGAGCGTCACCGTTGGACTACTGATGATTGGGCAAAATTTATGTGGAGTGATGAAAGCTGCTTCACTCTCCAGCAATCTGATGGTTGAGTGTGGGTCTAGAGTTTTCAAAAGAGAAATACGACCAATAGTGTCTCATGTACAGGATGTCAAAACAAAACAAATTTAGAATTAAATATAGAAATTTTTAATGCACTGATTTTTGTTTTTTGAGTTTTATATGAACATACAGTATTAATCTGGCAAATTGTGTGTGAGGATTATGTGGCCCTTAAGAGTTTGGACAGGTCTAAATATAGTTGGATGCACCTGTACATGTAAAATGTACTCCAAAGATATAGAAACAAAATTCTCAGAACTCAAGGAAAGAAAATTCCCAATGGTATGCTTCACTGCAGTTCAAATGTGTTAAAAACCTCAGCCAAACTAGCCAGCCCAAGCTGACCTTGAATGACTCTTTCTCACCCATTTTCTCAAAATCTTTCAAGGGGAATGGTGTGATTAAAAATTGTTTTTAGACTAATGTGGTATTGCTTACACTGTAGCAATTGGAAAATTTTCTCTATCTTTAATAGTTTTCGAGTTAGCAAATGGATGATCTTAAATTTGGGGATCAAAGTCAAATTTGAGTGGGGCAATTAATTCCCCACCCCCCTATTATCTATAAACCACGCTCATCAGATCTCGCCTACCTGGCAGCTTTGAGATATCTGCCATGTTACCAGACTTTTTGGACACCCTGTATAACGGCACTCTACATAACGACAAATTTATAACGGCAAGTCCATATAATGAAGTTTATTTTCCGGAAAAAAACTTCGTTATATGCTCATGCATTATGTAGAGTGTTGTTATATAGAGGGAGTACTGTATTAGTCTTAAACATTTGCACACTCTTTAGAGCTCAGTATTCATCATTAGAAGACCATTTTTGAATATGCACAGTGAGGGAGGGTCTTGCATCCCAAAGAGATGATTTTCTCTATGATTCTAAGAGACATGTGGTTGTTCTCCATCAAGGAAGAAAATGGAACCCAAACGAGTGAAGAGTGACGAATGTTTGTTGTTTAATTTCTGGCGACATTTGTTCAGTTGATAGCAATGGATGTTGGTTATGATTGTTTAGCCCCATGGAAAAATTCATAATGCACTACAGTCTAAAATGTAGAGTTAGAACCCTTTATAGGTGCAAGTCGGGGTTGGGAAATTTGTTTTGGTGGTTCCCGTTTATTGACCCGATGTGCTGTTTGTCATAAAGCACCTGAGATCCGATGTAGAAACGGAGTGCTAGCCTCACATTTTTGGAGGACAATGCATGCTTCCAGATGCCATATCTGGTCGGCAAGTTCTTGTAGAAACCATTTTACAGGGCATTTGGTAATTCCTGCCATGAGGCATGCATAATCAGCTGACTCTGCAAATGAATGCTGGCAGAATCGCCACTAATTATGAAACATAAGGTCTGTTTAAAAAGTAATGAGACTCTTCCAGTAAAACTCTTTATTTACTTCTTATTTACAAGTCAACCTTATCATCTTCAAAATAGTTCCTTTGAGAGGCCAGACAGCGATGGAGACGTTGCTCACACTCCTCATAGCAGTACTGGAAGTGGTAAGGTATAAGCACTTTTAGTTGGCCCGTCACGGCCTACTGAATCATGGCCTTGTAGAAACACAGGCAAAATGTCGTCCTTTGAGGTAATATTTCAACTTAGAAAAATAATAAAAAGTCACATGGCACAAGACCAGGGGGGAGTAGGGAAGCTGAAGTACCACTGAAATGCCTTTTTTGGGCCAGAAATTGGACAGAGAATGCTGTGTAACAAGAGCATTGTTGTGAAGCAGCATACAAATTTCAGCAATGCTTGGTCTCATTCGAAGAACTCTTTTACTCGAGAACTTTATGGTAGAATTTCAATTTCGAGGTATCCATTTCCGTGGGTGCCTAAAGAAACACTCTTCACACGAATGTTTCTTATCAATAATGTAGTGACAGTAAGAAATTGAAAATTACACTCAAGATTGAGCAGATGTTTGTCTAACTATCACTAGAGGGAGATGCCTCCCGAGTTGCCAGATATAGCACACTGCGCATGCATTCTCATTACTTTTTAAACAGACCTTATAGGCTTTTAAAATTCGTTTCCGTAGAAATGCAAATAATTTCCCCTTAGGGTATGCAAGGGGACATTTCCAGCAAGCTCAATTTCATGAGTATCTTTCCCTGCATCACAAAAGAAGAAACAGCTAAAATTTGATTTATCAAAACTAACATACAAGACATTATAATTACAGTAAAACCTTGATTGTACAGAACCGATGGCGCTGGAGCCTGTCCGTACCGGCGAAAGCTCGTACCTTCCTGAAAGTACATCCTTATTAAGCACATTTGGTTGTATATCTTGACTCTGTGTTTTCTAGAGATTAAAAAACTCCTTTATACATCAACACAATTTAGGTAATTTACTTACTGTATTACATTTAATTTATTTTTCTCCTCCTAGGATGTCCGTACCATTGAAGTCCGTAAAATCGAAGTTCTACTGTATATTATAATTGTCACACTTGTTTTGAAGGAATTCATGGCAGTATTCTTCCCAGAAAATTTTATCAAGTGGTGGAAGAAGAAATGGCTACTGCACGACCTTGGAGCCGTTCATTTTTAAGTACAGGCTACTAGTTCAGCTTTGAGAAGAAGGCGTTTGAGTCACGTGATTGCAGACTATTTCATTCTTCAAATACGTTTCCATGTAACACAACCATAGTAATTATAGTGGCTGCCTGATTTGGCACTGTTAGCCGTTTTTTGGTTAGAAATTATAATTTGAAATATGTATGGGGGTTCATTTTAGGCGGAGTTTATGGGGCACGCCGCCCCATTTGCCCTTTGGATGAAAAATTTCCACCCCGCTGCCCTTTGATCCTGATTCACGCGCCCCAACACCCAAAAAAGCACCCGGAAAGAAAAATCTAAAAATTTTTAAAGGGTTAAGGAACTTCAAAAAAACTATGCATTTTTGAAAACATAATACCCCTTTTTGAAAACATAGTCTCTCATTTTTTTTTTTTTGGGGGGGGGGGGGCAAAATGACCTTTTTTGATAACATCGTGCCCTTTTTAGCTCTTAGCACCCTGCCCTTTTTTAAGTCTAGAATGAACACTGCATGTATCTCTCACTATATTTGAAGAATGGAATTGTCTGAAACCACATGACTCAAACGCCTTCTTCTCATAGCCAAACAACAGGCAGACAAAAAATGAAAACCCAACAAAAAATTATGTAGTTTTACGAAGTTGTTTATTTATTACGCCAGGCGGTTACCAAAACTAACTAAATTTCAAAGGGCCTGGGAAGAACAATAAGCGGTATCTAAATAAAATAAACATTCTCAACATCAATCATAATAAATAATTGAGTTAGCAATAAATAAATAAATAAATAAATAAATAAATCGTCTAAACAGCTGATAATTTGTGAGAGAGATGTCAGGTGGGCATGGAGGATAAGGCAATGCTTCCCACCCAAGCTGCATAATCTTGGAACAGGTCTGTAAATCTGTGTGTGGTCTGTGAATATTTTTAAGCAATGTGTTTATTCAAATTTCACCAACCAGCTACTGCATTTAGCATTTTTATATAGCTACAGGGTGTCTCAAGCCTTTAGGGACAAAATTCTGCAAAAAGCAGAGGACCGTAAATTAAATATTTTGAAATAGGAAACCAATGGTCAAAAATTCATATTTCAGGCATCACGAGATTTTGAATGAGCATACATGTGAGTAACATTTTTGTAAGCTGCTTTCATTTTCAGAGCAAACTACAATTTATTTATCCATAAGCAACTTACATTTCATAACAACAACATAGCAATAACACTTAGCTTAGAGGAAGTGTTAAAAAGTGGCAACCAGCAGTCTCAATACATGCATTATAACAGCACATGGAATTTTGCCATGCTCTTTCCAATAATCCTGGTGTCTATTGTACAATGAGACAGGCAGATTGGAACCTGATAAGCAATACCGCATCAGATTCTACTGGGAATTCATATACCAATGACTTGATGTATCCCCGCAGGAAAAAATCTAGGGAGTGATGGGAAATTTTAAAATCCAATAACTGGGAAATCTGTTATCCAAGTGCTTACCAATGAAAACGACAGCAGCTCACAAAAACGTTCCTCACACGTATCTCATTCCTGAAATATCATTTCCGACCATTGGTTCCCTATCTCAAAATACTCAATTTATAATCCTCTACGATCTGTAGAATTTTGGCCCTAAAGGTTCGAGACACCTGTATATGAATTAGAACAACAGCCTTAGTAAATACAGTACCATTAAAAGTTAATTAAAAAATTAAATAATTAAATAATTCAAATTAAAAATCACCTTAATATTTTTTAATATAAGTTTTGTTGATTAAAAAAGGCCAATCATTTGCCTTTTTTTAACATCTAAAAAATGCTCCAGTCTTTGCCCAAAATAAAAGTAGCTCCTAGTTTCATATTAATTTGAAATCATATCATTATCAATTACAATTAGAACCCAATGAAAATTTAACTAATTCGTTCTTTTAATGTAAAAATGCCAATTTAATGCAATGAAAGATTACTTCAGAAAGTACTGTTTTTTCAAGAATCTGCATGATGTTCAATTTTGTAAAGTACTTGATGAAAAACGAGATTGAAAATTAAATTAATTAGTTCTTCTTTATAGTGCTTAATCTCATGATCTTTATACATTTTTTATTTCATTAAAACAAAAAATAAGTTCCTTCCATATTTTGTATTACATATTTACTTCTGAGTGAAAAGTTTTTTTTCAAAGAGGAGTGTTAAATTTTCACTTTTAAATACAAAAATATTTTTGGCTTCATACATAAGAGAGGAAATTTTTTCTCCTGATCAAGAAGTGAACATCTAGGATTTTAAGGCAGTATACGGTATGTATTAATGCTTTACATATTAAATTGCATCTTAATAGCTTCATGATCCAAATTAGCAGATATCAACCTTTCTCATTAAGATACTAATCTATTCTGTTGTTCTTTATGGGTACAGTGTTTTCCCTAAAGCCGTTTTGAATGGCCACAATCTAGCTGACTTTGCCAACAACGTAGCTGAATCAATGTAATGTTTTTAATATTGTAACCCTGTTTTCCTTTATCCACCTAACTATTGTTCATTCTGCTCAGAAAATTAAAGTTTTCTGTATTAATGAAATATCTATTTGCAGTCATCAGCCCTCTAGTGCCCATTGACTCAAGCTTCACATTACCCTCTTTGGTGGCCATATTGGAACATCAGACGACACCTCACAGCATGGCAGATAATGCTACAGCTAACTGTATAAGCATAAACCACTCTCTATCCATCACTGTTTTAAACTGTTTCAACATGTAGTTACAACAAATTATCGAAGTTATTGAAATAATTACACACGAAATGCTGGAGAAGAAATGACAAGAAGTTGGTTATCGACTTGGATTTTGTATGTGGCATTCAAGAGAAAGATACAGTTGACAGAACTATAAATCGGCTCAAAAATTTACTTGATATGATGAGATTATTTTTCACCATCTGCACAATCATGCCTGAATGCAACCAAGGTAAATGAATTTTTTATTATAAAACCATTACTTCTTAGCCTTTAACTGTGACTAAATAGTAAAGGGGATATAGATATCAGTTGGTTAGAGGGGGCAGGTCTGATCAACACCATCTCCACTCAAAGCCTGAGCGCAAAAATTTCATACATTGTTACACTGAACATATAGAATGTTCATGTTTATACAATTAGCTGCACCATTGGCTGCCGTGCTATGAGGTATTCGTCTGATGTTCCAATATGGCCGCCAAAGGCGTGATATGAAGCTTCAGTCATTGGCCACTAGAGGCTGACGACTGCAAATAGATTAACGTAACTTGAAAGCTCAATGGAGCAACTCGTATAATAAAGGTTGTGTTTACAAGCATCTTGAAATGAGTGAATGACACTGATCACAAGACAGTTTTCATACTACTTATCTGTATAAAAAAACAGTTGATGTCATAATCCACTTCTAAAAAATGAGGATGAGATGGATGGACAATATTCACATTAAATTCCATTTTTACAGCATATGCACGTAAAAAGATCTTTCGTTCACACTAACCATGTTTTTATATACAAGCCTAAGTTTTTGAGTTAATGGTCATAGAAAATCCACATAAAAATTACCCCTCGACGAAAGCATTGCATTTATACACAGTACAATCAAAATCTCTGGAAAAATGCACAAAAAAGGCTGTTGACAAAACTGCAAATGTTTTCATACAAAGTAAGGGTTGACTTTACTGGTTCAGGATTAACATTAACGCTAAATTTAGCATAAATTACGCCAATACTTATCAGTTGGACACCATTTTGAAATTTTTAAGCATCCAAGAGGACACTAAATTTATTTCGCAGATTTCTTGTCTGGTCAAGTTAGATTGTAAAATTCCCTATGATTAGTGCGATTTTTAACTGTTAATTGGCTAAGATGTAACATGTGATCACTGACATCATATAGTGAAGGTTTTTCGATGTAAAAACAGAGTGAAAGTGAAACTGCCAACAGCATGGAAAAATAATGACAGACTTTTTAGTCCGGAAAAATTTCATCCGATTCACCTTCGGTTACTAGTAAAAATTCAACGGGCATTGAAAAAGTAGAAAAAAATATTAGTAATGAAAGTGATTTTATTGAAAGAGGGGACACAATAACTGAAATACACAGGGTCCCGTGGACTCAATAACTGAAATACTAGAGGTCTCGTGGACTCAATAACTGAAATACAAGAGGTCCCGGGGACTCAATAATTATTCTCCCTAAAGTAAACCCTGCTTGTTATTCCCATACAAACCATTTCCATTTATGAAATGTCCTTTCACCCATAACACATATTGGGGAGGGACTTTACAATTGCAATTTTCAAACCATCACAATATTAGAATGTATTTAAGGCTATGTTTGTGCTCTATTGCAAGTAAATTGATATAATGTGCTATTTATGTTCTGTATTATTTAAAAAAAATTTTTAATCACATCTAAAAATCAGTGAAATTAAAATAATATAACCAGTACAAAATCAAAAAAAAAACAAAATAATAAAATAATTAAATAAAAATAAACTGACTAATTTTGTATGCCCCTCAAAATATCCTAAAAGAAACGAGTGTATCCCTGAGTGAAATTTAAAAAAAAAAAAAAGGGAAAAAAAATCAGATAGTTAGACTGACTGATAGTAATCTCATTTTTGACAGGGGAGCAAATAAAATCTTAATTTTGGAGCAATCTTTAAACAAATCAAGCTCTGAAATCAGCTTGTATGCATTTTATAAAAATATATGTATGCATAATGACATGTGTTTTAAATGATATTTATTTTTGTTGTTATTAGCCTTATTGTCTAATACTAAAATAAGAAAATACTCAATACTCATTAATTTGACTATATCATCCCTATTTGCTAATAATAATCATGATCTTTAAGAACCTTTAAAAAATATGAGGGAAAACCTTAAACCAGTTTGAAATATACAAAGCAATAATAATCATCAAACTGTAAGAATTTGTTTTTTTGAAAAATTTTTCTCACTTTTATCGGTGCAAAAAGTTGGTTGCCCTTTTCATTATTTCATTCAATAATTACAAGTACTAAGTTATAAAATTTAACATAATAATAAGCAGCATAAAACTGTTTATTGCAAAACAATTGGATTTTTGTTTTCCGTAATCACTGCTAAAAGTAATAAGAAAAATAAATACTTTTACATAGGTTTACTTATCAAATCATGATTTATAATTGAAAAATAAAAAATATAAAGGTTAAACATTTAATGGTTCTTAAAAAAAAAAAAAGGCCTTCTAGAACAGGAATGATTAATAAAATAACAAAGATGAAGACATGGAGCACTTATAATTTTGAATGGAAATTTAATTCCGTCTTCCAATTCAGTTAATTATAAACTCATTAACATAATGACTCATTACACGGAAATCACATTGAATACAGCTAGCTGCTGGTTCATGCTAAAGCAGTGTTACATGTATATCTATATCAAAATTTCAGTGAATATTCTTAAGTATTTCAATTAAATAAACTACAAATAAATTCAGTCCAGTCAATGTTAAAAAAAATAAAATTTAAGTAGATAAATCCATAAAAGAGAATAAATATTAAAAAAATAATCTTTTAACACTTATGCATTATAGCATACAAATAAAAACAAGTCTTCAATTAATAATGCAATGCTAATACAAAAATTGTATAAAATACCTTAAATTAAAATGGAAAATAAGTAAATCACATATATTATTAAAAAAAATGCAGGAATTGCTGAATTAATCAAATCTTGATAAAAACTTAGAAAATAATTATCTAATTTTTTTTTTTTTTTTTTTACGATATTGCATATGTACTATAATACCTTTAATGATCCTCCAATTGCCTTAAAGAAAAAATAATGAACATCTGAATACATATTATCTATTCATATTTAAGCAGGTAATTATAATGGAAACATTAATTATTAAGTTTATATTGGTTGGAATTTATCCGTTAAAAATCCTAAAGTGCTCAGAATAGCATGTTAGTAAAATATTTAATTCATTGGATTTGAAAAAGCATTTGTTATTAACAAGTGAAGATTTGATAATATATTTATTTTAAACTGTTAATAGTATATATAATAATGGTAGTAATATATAATATATGCAAAATAAAGAACTATGTTAACATTTATTTCTGGTAATAGGAAGAGAAAAGAGCAGGAAGAAGAGGGATGGAAGAAACTTAAAGAAATAAATACGCAGGCATATTTAATATTACATGCAAAGGGGAAAGGGAGGAATTACTTTAGTTAAAACTGCTAATTGATCACTATATTCATTGGCAATAATGCCTAAATAAATATAATGATTTTTCTGAATTGTGAAGTTTTTCCAATCCCCAGCCTAAGATCAACAGGCTTGGGGTTTTTTAATGTTTGTTTTTGTTTTTATTTATCTTGTTTGTTTCTTTTTCCTTTTCAGGACATCATTTAATTCAAAAAGAAATTGTCATTCTGCATTCACAAAAGTTTAATAGGCATTTATCAACTACTGTTTATTAAGTGCTTCTGAAATTATTCAATTTGTCTAATAGAGAAAGAAATATTAAAGTGCTATTTCTTCCTCTACTGATGCCACTTTATATTCTACTACATTTATACAATAAAACACATCTACTGCGGAAAAGAAATATATGTATTGTTGTTTTATTTGTATAGTATTTGCAATAAAATCTATTAAATCATTTTGGTGAAATGACTAAATGTTGAACTATTATGGATAATGAAAAAAATAAACAAGCTTAAAATACAATTGAAAAACCCTTTTAAAAACAAAACCAATGAAAAAAATTAATTACTCTAATAAAGAATATTTGAAAAAAATAAACGCATTTATTATATTCTATACATTTTAAGAGAAAAAACTAGATGCGTTTCAAGTGACAGCCAATTATTTAAGTTTGTTTATTTTTTTCATTTTTCAAATATATCAACAACATTAACAATAAAAGCAAACAAAATCAACATCAAAACATTGCTATTTACATTTTTTATTTACTCAATTATTGATTTGAAATTAAGAACATTTAACTATCAAATCAACTTGAATGCAAGCAAGCAAACTCCTGCCAAACATCTAAGTTTTAACAAAATGCATAAAACTAATGTGCCAAGAGGATGAAATATGTTTTGAGTTGACTATGTTCTCCCCTAGCTTTTTCATGAATTGCAGCAGTGACATGCAACAGTTTTACATACACTTAATACACAGACATTGACTGAACCTCCACCTGCTACTTACACATGTGAAGGCTAGTTCACTCCACCCAGCCGGCATGGCTCTTTCTCTCTCTCTCCCTTGCCCTCTCCCTTTTCAATCGCTAGCTCCTCACCTCCTGTGAAGGCAGTGCAGTGGGGCTGCCATTCCTTGCCTCCTGATCCCGGAAACAAGCTGATAATTTGTGCACACACTGCTGCACTTCCAGTGCTGAACCCATGACCAACCCCCAAAACAGCTACATTTGGATTAGCAATTTACAGCAATCCCTGTTGTTCTGAATATGGCAGATCAGCATCACTGCAAAATCTACTTCCTGATTGGGTCAACTCCATTTCAAGAAACACTTGATAAACTGTCATCAAATTTACAAGTAAATAGATTATAGTACCATCGGCGACCAAACTATTTTTACAATTTTTTCCCTGTAATATTTCCACTATTATGTATTATTGTTCATTTGACAAATGCCTCCAGGAAACTGATCAATACAGGCAGGATCAAGCCAATGGAATTGAAGGTTATTTAGGCTGCTTCATTAGTAACATAATATGAGTATTATAGGACAACTTTTAACAGCTGGAGTAGTTTACATTTAATTTAAAAGAAATTTATTTAAAAAACATTTTCTATTTTATTTTCAAGAAAAAATATCATAAGCTAATTCCACTCCCCTTTCCTCTCCCCCCCACTTTTTTTTTTAAATGAATAAACCTAAAGAATATAGTACACATAGGTTTGTTAAACTGAACTTTGCCATAGAAACATCCCATTTACATTTATTTCAGTAATCATTGCTCTCATTCTTCTGTAATGAAAAAAATGAGGTTTTCGTTTATAGCTTCAATAATTATTAACTTAAATAAGAGTCTTAATGAACTGAACGTTTATCTGGGCAATGTTTCTCTTCTGCAGTTAGTCAAACAAATACAATTTAAACTAATAATAATAGTCACAAAAACTAGTTTATAGTGTTTACAATGAGTTATCTTTGTAATGTATTAAATAATCTTTATAAATGAAAACAATACTTCCATATTTAATAACAGCTTGTTAAATCACTATCTATAACAAAGATTAAAGAAGATGGGTTATTTCATTGAAGACGGTGCAGTAGTTAAGTCAAAAAGTGAACTCAGGCCTGTGAAGTAATCAACATGAAATTCTTTTGTTTTGCATTTAACGATTCATTAACAATTGTTATTTTTTTAATACTATATCCAATCTTCAGCAAAATAGTCTATTGTAATCAAAGGTCAAAGAAGATTTTTATAGCTGTAATGTTAGCAATATTTCTAAGAAATGAAATTCATCACATATAATTATATGTTGAAAAAAATGTTGGCTATGAATAGGTTTGAGTCAACAGCTTCCTTAATGAAGCAAAGTTATAAGCATGTATGGTTAGTTGTCACACTTCATTTTTGAATTCTGTTCCGAATAGCATTAACATTGTAAATAGATGTTAAAAACACACACTCTGTAAAATAATATAAAATAAAACTTAAACAAAAATTAAAATTTTTAATTAATTATTTAGACGTTACTTGGCTTTTAATAGCTTCAGGATTGCACTCAATGCCGTTTAGAAGATGTTTTTCATATAAAATCTTAATGCAAAAACTTTCAAATTTAATTGTAAGCTCTTAAACCAAAATTTCTGTGTGACAGTTGAATTAGAAGATCACATTAGATATCAATTAATTTCTGCAGTTGAATGGTAGTATGCAAGCAAAGTATAATTTCTGACAATATTGTTTGGCCAATTGTTAAAGAATGATAATGGGTGTTAACCAAGGGGTCATATGGAAAAATCCCATACACCGTCCCACAAATCTGTAAAAAAAAATCTCAAAGATTATCGCAGATTTTAAAAGTCTGAAATCTGACATTCGATCTCTGTGCCATCCAACGATCCGCAAAAAATAAGCAAAAAACTCGGCAAAAATATTTTCCTCATCTTCAGATCTAACAAAAACCCGCAGAAATCGGAAAATTCTGTGTTTCGTCATTGTGTATCGCTCTCGTTCGCTAAAGTGATCTCTCGAATTCCTCGCAAATTCTCATTTCATTCCAGGTTTTCACTATTGCATATTTTGTTCCAGGTTTTCTTGGTCGGCCCTCATAACGTTTACGCTTAATATTAAAAAGGTTTTTCTAAATATTTAGTATCAATCTATTTAAATTAGGAATCATGTTTTTAATATGATAAATATCCTGTAATGTTAAAAACAATAATATAAACAGTACATTATGCAAGTATAACGAAAGTAAAATATACAGGGTGAGTCTGAAACCCGGTCACAAACTTTTAGAGGTAGTATGGATGATTCTAAGCAAAAAAGTTCATATGAACATGGGTTCGAATTTTAACGATAACCGAGATATGAACAGAAATAAAAATGCCGCCATTAAGATCAACAATTTAATAACTCAGGTTCTATAACACCTAGGATAATAAAGTTTGGGGGAATGATAGGGTACATAAACTATGTATACCGTTAAAATTTGATCGAATTCCAAAGAGTAGTTTCCGAGTTACGTAGTCTACTCTTACAGATTTATGAAATCTTTAGAAATCCCACAAACTTCAAAATCTTAGAATCACTTGAAAAATCTGGGTTTTTTAAATCTCATACATCATTTCTTTGAATGTCGGACCCCTCAGTGTTAACACTTCTAATATAAATGATCCAAAATATATACAACCTGTGACAATAAAGTTCGGTGAATGACATCAAATTGCTAACGATCGTAAAAGTGCACCATCGTCGTATCCTGCCCCAGACAGGTCGAGACATGTTTAAACAAATTTGAGAGAATCAGCGCTGCGAGTGTGTTTATTGTGTTTAAACAGAACATTGAAGAGAGAAGGCGTAGTATGCGCGGTCGAAACCCAAAATGGATCAGCGAACGAAAGAGACTCATGAAATGACTAACAGTTTACAAAGAAAGTGCTATTACTTTGAAGTGTGTTTATGAGTGGTTTAAACGGTTCCGAGGAGGCCGGAACACCGTAGAAGACTCCCCCCGACGTGGCCAGACTTCCAACGCAATGTTACAACCCAACTGAAGGCTATCCCTAAAAACGACTACGCCAGGAGTTTCCAGGACTTGTACAGGCGTTCCCAGAAGTGCATTACCATCGACGGGGATTACTTTGAAGGATAGCAACTGCTGTTTCATGTAAGCGAGCAATCCACTCTCAATATTCCATCATTCACCGAACCTTATTGTCACAGGTTATATTATTTAATAGCACAAATGGTTAAAATTTGGTATAATAAACATAGTTTGTCTCTTCATGTTTCAAAAATGAAACATTTGTTGTTTTTTTTTAAACATCTTTCTTCACAAACGTCTTACAAGTTTTATTTACTGGTTCATGGTACATATTTGGAAGGCCACACAGAGTGCTACACAACAGATGTAATGGATGCAAAATAGGGTGGGCCTCGCAGAGCTTTATGTAACGGATGCTATCTTCTATAACGTAAAAATTTTCTTTAAAAAAAAACAAAAAACACATGCATTTCTGAGCCCTCATAGTGATTACTGCTGTCGATTTTTGGACTTGGGCACTTTAAATATAGTGATTATAGCCTTGATTTATTTGGTATTTGAGATTTACCTATTCTTCGACTTAGTAGTTAGATCAATGGAAGGGAAAACCTATTTGTTTTTCATGGTAATGATTCCTCTCGTCCTCATCTTAAAATTCGAATTTTTTGGTTCTATGTAGAAAATTCGTACAGGGACCTCCTTTTAGTTCTATTTGTATTCAACAGCCTGCTAGGTTTTATCATGACTGCCAGTAGCAACAGAAGTTTTTCTTTGAAGCCATACTTTAGTACAAAGATAAGCAAAAAGCTTAAGATTTCAGTTTGTGTGAAACCATCTATGAATTTGATGTATGCAGCAAAAGTCAAACGAGCTTTTATGAGAAAATAATGGATCCTGATGAATTAAACCTGCTCATTTCAACCCTTAACCAAAAAAATGCCCTGCCACGTTAATAATGAGTGTACCTTGCATGAACTAGCTACATGCTTAGGACTAGAAGACATATGTCTAAACGTGATAATGACGCGTGACTAAACTTGAAATCTTCCTTTCTTCCCTCCCTCTGTTTCAGTGAAGTGCTTAGACCTGGTCAAGTGTCATTAATTACAGTGATTTCTGTGGTGTACATGTTTGGGTGATATGGATTCCAACAGTTCAAAAGCAAGTAGGTAATCATTAAATACTTTTTAATTAAAACACAAATGTTTTTCACTGAAATCCTCTAAAATGTTTTAAAACAAAAATTTTTAAAATTAAACCACCCAAAGTTAATTTTATGAAAAAATAAAGCATGTTTTATGTACTGTACTTGTTATTGAATCTGTGTATGCTTCCTGAAATATATCAGTGTTCTATACAGTTACTGAAATCTCACACAAAACCTCAATAATTCAAATTTTATTTTATTTAACCTCGTTAAATTGAAACCTTGAAAATTCGAAACCTCTATAAATCGAAGCATTTTCCTCTTCCCTTGAAATTCAATTTATCGAAGTTCTACTGTATTTTGCGTTAACTTGAACGACGATGTCAATCGCAAGAGCTTTTGTAATTGGTGACACCATGTCCGATTTTCTTTAGTTTGAAAAAAACGAACTAAAACTTGAATGGATCATGCCTCATCAGATTTCTCGACCAAGTGGATCTGTACTCTATATTTGACAGTAGTTCAGCAACCCTTGGCGATTTGATCTCTGCAATTGATGAATGAACCAGTGCCAGATGAATGTAAATAGACTGCAATGAATGTGTGTGAAGATGCAGTTAACAGGTGGATAGACCCTTACTAACCCTTTCCCTTCCTTATTCTTCCCACCTCTTCCCCCTTTCTGTTGCTAGTTGATATTCTGATTCTTTCCCAGTATTTTATACGAGGGTTGGGGCATAAGTCATGGCAACTATTTTTTTTCTCATAGCTAAGGGATGGTATCACAAAATGTCATATGTCTCGAGGAAACCGTTCATTCATAGTACATTTCCACAACACCAGATGGCTCTGTGATTTCCTTTTGTTGCATAGAGAACAATGTTAAATCAGTTCTTAGCCAACCGCCGTGCAGGATGTATGTAACCAGAGTTGAACAACGCTCGTATATCAATATAGCCGGTCTCTGCTGGCTTTGGTAAGAATTGAAGCACCCACTATACTCTCCTTATTTTTCTCCATGTGATTTTGACCTTATAGGACGGTATGGAACCATTACGTGGTAGACAGCTTCGGACACGAATGGACGTTGCAAATTGTGCAACAGGAGATGACCAGATTTCCACATGGTGAGAGAAATGGTGAAGCAGATGATATGGACGCCTGTCATATCGTTGGCAGCATACTGTGAACGTTCAGGGGACTACTTTGAGGCCCTTTAGAATGGATATGTGTGATGTAATGATTCTGGAACATGAAAGTTGTAACGTTATATCAACTACCTTAATAAACATGAAGAGCAAAATATTTCCGTGTTGTTAAATGTCCATACCTTTCCTCCATTCCTTGTCCTTTCATCTATATATTTCACGTTTTCCACTCACGGTAGAATTCTCACAAAAAAATTGCCGTGACTTATGCCCCAACCCTCGTATATAATGCTTGTTTTAATTGGTTGAATATAATGTAGTGCTAGAAAAGTGTCTTCAATTACATGTTCATTAAATCTACAATAAATCGTCTTGCTTTACTGAGGTTAAACTTTAATCATAACATATAGCTGTACTTATAAATTGGTCATATTCATTTCAAGAGGTGAATATTACAGATATATAATCAGAGAAGAAATTTAAATAATGTTATAGAGAAAAGCTCATTTTGATGCACCTCACATGATGGACTATGCTAAGAATAATTTAAGAATTGCTGTAAGTTACATTAGTTGAAATCGAATCACCCTAGTATCAATGAAGATGACTTTTTTTGTTATTGGATCGCTATGAAGTTCCGGGCTTAGAGCAATTTACCTAATTTGTGATAAGTTCTTGATCTTGCCTAAAGAAATTGATTAAATTTCCGAGGATTCTCTTAGAAGCTGAAAAGAACGATTGAACAGAATGTATCTTCTAATAACAATAGAAATCTCAGTTTTTTATGGAACACCACATTGCGATATTAGTAGAAGACTTAATTAGGTACTGGACATTTTTATACAGACGGATACTTTGATGCATGAAAGGATTCGACGTTACATTATCGCAAGCTTATCACAATATTTTGATTATCTGTTAAAGAAAGATACTGCCAGAAACTGTCCTTAAAGTAATTGAACTAAGCTTTTATATGAATAGTACAGTACATGTATTGAATTGCCTGATAATAAAGGCAAGATGCCTACCTGCCTGTTTATTTGCTATTTAGATAAGTTGCTAGATAAGCTTAATACAGCTCTTCTATTTCGTTTATTCTGAAACCCTTCTACTTTACTCTCTTCAGTGAAAGAGCAAAAGATTAAAGCACTAATTGAATAATATTACAGTCGAAACCTGTTAATACGAAATTGTCGGGACCATAAATTTTTTTCGTATTATCCGGAATTCATATTATCCATCAACTCTGATAACTTTCGAAATAAGCATAGAAAAATTATTGTTATAAAATACGTACATTTTTATTCCATTCCTTCAGTAAAAAAACTGTTATTTTGGTCTGTTTACATGACATTACAAAATTTCTGCTTAAATCATTATTTACTTTTGAGTATAACGTAAATAGATCTGGAGGAACATTTATCTGACACAAAATAAATTATTTGAGAACATCCATCACAGTAATCATACGCTGTGTTGAAGAAGCAGAATGCTGAATTTGCCCGGGTTCATCATCACTTTTGACTTCACCATCTTGGTTTCGTCATTAGTGGTTAGTGGTGTTCGTCATGCCCGAATGAACATGTGATAAAGAATAACACATAACATGTGATAAAGAAGTCAGATAACAGAAAACATTTAATTTTTATTTTAGAAAATTGCATTCTTCGAAAACTTTTAGGATTTTTATTCTGATCACTATTTTATCATCAAATTTCTGAAATTTTCCTTCGTATTAACCGGACTTTAATTAAAAATCGTTCGTATTAAGAGGATGACTTTACATGTAAATATCATTCACGGGGACGGGCCAGCAAAATTTTTCATATTAACCAGGTTTTCGTATTAACGGGTTTCAACTGTAGTTAAGAATTTGCAATTAATGATTTCACCTGCCATGAGAATGAAAAGCTTTGCCAATAATGTCTCTACTAAATGGTAATATATGAGCTCAATGCATGTAACAGAAGTCTAAAGGAATGCAGTCTGAAAGCTTTAACTGAACCGCTGAATATATTACATGAGCGAGAATTTCAATCTTTATGCTAAAATTTTCACTGGCTTGCAATGTAATAAGGGTATTTCACGGTATCTTTCATTTAGTACCGTATCACATCGCTCCGATTTTTATGCGCGTTTCTGCTTATTTCATTGCTTATTTAAAGATTTACATAAAGAGAATGCTAAATTTAAAGATAAATTTAAATTTGCAATAAATAATGTTTATTACAATTGCAATTAATTAATATAATTAATATTTATAATTATTGTAATTAATTCTAAATATTACGATATAATTTTAATTATGCCAGATGTTTTTTTTATTCATAGTATTTCGAATGATATACAGTGAAACCTGCTTAAGCCGGAATCCACTGGGACCAAAGAAATATTTACACCTTAGACGAGTTTCAGACTTCTACAGGTTTTTGAAAAAATTTTTTTTAAATTTTATCTTATCATGTAATTAATAAAATATGATATAATATGATATAATGAATTTAGTTAATACATGTACAAGTAATATATACTGTAATTCCCTTTTAACAGATTCCATCTTATACAGAATTTTTAACATGGTTTCTTGCCGAGACCAAAAAAATTTTCCCCAAAGGACAGGTTTCCGTTTTATACAGATTCCGGCTTAAGCAAGTTTCACTGTAGATAGAATCTTTACAATACCAAATATTAAGATAAAGGAATAACTTTTTTTTTTTTTTTAAATTCCTGGTGTTTTTCCCAAAATATATTTTGGGGGGAAAAAAAAAACAGGAAAAAATGTTGAAACTAGTTAGTTCTCTTATCTATGTAAAGCTTCTATTGTTTTATTTTTTTTTGTATATACTTCTCTAATTCTTTTATTAAATTATACATTTGAATTTACTTAGCTATTTAATTTTTTTTCCAAGAAATATGTATTTATTTGCTCCAGAAATGCCATAATTATAGCATATTCACATGGTTGAAATCACTGAAAGCAAAATATTTGTTCACATGGCGTTTTGTCAAGATTCATCGAGGAGGATTAAATTTTAGTGGTGCCATCTGACGTGTAGCCCACGGAAGAAGAGGAGAATCTTCTCAAGAAGCACATACATGATTTATGATGCTCTCCAGTGGCCAAACCTTGAGAGATTCTATGCCTTTTACAAATGCAAAATTTGAGAGATTCTATTTCCACGATATAAGCATTTCTGCTATGTCTGTCGTGGTTACTATTCTCTCGACTTCCAAAACTTCAGAGACTTATGAATCACCCTGGACTGTTATTTTAGCTTATATGAAATTATTTTTTTAATTTTAAATCTTAAAAATTTTAAGAGTAATACTAAATATACTGAAAAGAAATAATCTTAAGCCAAACTGGAGTTAAAGTTTGATTCACACAGGCTTTAAAAATGTTGTAAAAACATGTTATTAAGTACCAGAAGGTGATTTATGATTTTGCTATGACATTTTTGTGTGTCCATCCATTTGTCTGTCAATAACTTGATTTTCTTGAAACGTATGAATAATTTTCAAAATCTTTTTTCATCAATCGATAAATATGAATCATGGCTCAGAGGAGTTTGAAGAAATTGATTAAATGGCAAGTGTTCTAATGATACTAACTTTTTAATATGAATTGCTTAATTATACTTAAAGAAATTTGTATAACAGTGATGAATGAATATGATGTTTCTGCTTGAATATTGTTAGTGTTGGTTGGCTAGAAGCATGCATTGATTGTGATTGCTTCATTGCAGCAGGCACATGTTTCAACAATAGATTTTGAGGAACAATAGACGCTTTCATAGAACATTTCAACAATAGATGCTCGTTTACTTCGACACTGAATTACATGTACATAGAAATGCTTACAAATTGCTTTTATATGCTGAAACAGACATAAATTTCCACCAACCAATCTTTGTCGAATAAAGCTCAACATTGATGTAAGAAACAAAAATGATCATTTCATTTTTTTTTTATTAATGTACATATTTATTACAGTAATAGTAAATAATAAACAATTAATTCATGGCTTATCCTAATATTAAATAAAACTTATTATATTTAATGGTATATAAAATTTGTAGGGTTTGTAACAATACATAAAATATAAAAGATATTAAGTAAAAAAAGTTTTATAATATAAAAAAGTACAAAAGATTAACTCATAAAAGACTTATCAACATTTCTCCAGACAATATGGTTGGGCTGCTCCAACTTCACATGAAAATAACAAACTAATTTGATTGCTTTGTTTAGACTCGCTCACCACTTGTTACAAGAATTCACTCAAATTAGACATATCCAGTACTGGACATACCTACAGAATTCATTCATGGCTTTGATATCCTCAATTCACTTCACACCCACCTCACTTTGTCTTCAATTCATTCATGTTAGACACAGCATAACTTGATAGACTACTTCCCTCATCATACTAACACAAGTTGGGCATGAAACCTCCTATAGGCTACTGGCTCTGTGATTCTTTTAGATTTTTTTATTGTGATTCTGTTTGGTTACTACTATTAGAATCATATTAAATAAAAATAAAAAAAAAAAAAAAAAACTAGAATGAGAGATTTGGCAAAAAAAAGAGGATATATTTTCGAATTATTGTTCCCGTTTTCTCATGTTCTATAAACCAAACTATTTTAACAATAAGAATACTTAATACAAACATAAATGTTGAGGTTGTGTAAGATTAGATAATATTAATTAACAAGAACATAAAAATTAATTAACAACATAAAAATCAAAATTACCTTTGGATGTGTATGCACAAAGAAAGTGGAAATGGTACGAGGAGATCTTGTACCAAAAAATCGTGCTTCAGCTTCTTCACATTCAGCACTAGTTCCAGGAAGCGACATAGAACTAAAAATAAAAAAATAAAATAAAAAAAAACAAAACACATATTAACTTTAAAAATTCTAGCTAAAATAATTCAAGGTGAAATTAATTCTGGCATTAATAATTAATAATTAGAAACTTTACATGTTGCCAATAAATAAATGCTTTTCTCTTTACTAATTTCTTAATTCCAAAATTTATTTAAAATTTTGAAACTCAAGAAAATAAGGTGGAGCATACTAAAACTAAGGCATCACAAGATCTAGACAGCAATTGGATGATCATATGATTTGACAAGTGACCTTTCCTATTTTTTTTTTTCTTTGTTGTTGCTTTGTTTCATTCGTATCACTTTCCTCTTGGTTCTGAAGATGAGTGCAGGTCGCTCAAAAACGTTAAACATGAGATTATTTTTGAGTTGATATTTTGGCATTATTCTAAATTGTAACCTTTTATGAAATGAAGTCAATTGGCAATGTTTGTAGACACTTTCTAAAATACGATAATTATCAATGGAGCATCAACAAGTCCAGCAGTTTCCATCTTTGTTGTCATGAATCCATGTCGCCGTTTTGTGGTTCGAGATTCCTCTATGCAGTGGTGTTAAGAGTTATCATGAAGTTTAGCTCCAATTTCTGTAGAGCAGTATTAGTCACCCAAACTTCTTGTGTAGCAACAACTTTACTGCAGGTGGACCAGCCCAGACCTGATATTGGTATAACTCATTATGTTGTAAACTTAGTTAAGTTCATGTACAATGGAGGGTGGCGTTTTAATATTCTTTTTTTAAATCTTTTTTTATGTAATGTTTTTAATTATATATATTAAAATTATTTATTTTTTATGTAGAATTTTGTATATTGGGAATTTTCTTGAGTTTCAAAATTTTAAATAAATCTTGGAATTAAGAAATTATTAAGGAGAAAAGCATTTATATAAATATTACATATCCCAACGTTTAAATTAAATTATTCAAATAAATAAACAAACATTAACCCGTAATTACTCGCATTAAATTTAGGCTTAATTACTCAAACAAGTTCACCATGATCTATTCTTTCTTCAACAAATTAAAACTGGAAACAATAAACTATTAACATCTACTTTGGTAAGGCCTTTAAAGACAAATGCTAAAAACTATTGGTAGTTATAAAAACGGGTGATTAAAAATTCTGGTCAGGTGATATTGATCCGACGTGAGTAAGTAACAGTTAAAATAAAAAAGAATATCCTTATTATCATTTTTTTTTAACTATTTCAGCTCCCTTACTAAAGCTCCCTTCACTTTCAATTATTCTCTTCTTTGTTATTATTGGTTAATGCATTAAAATATTCTAAGGTGTGCAAAATGGAAGAAGGGCAGTCTCAAGCTGAAGCAGAGGGATGGATAATTATTTGCAGGCAAGTTAATCTCTATTCTCTGGAAAAGTAACGGTAATTAGAAAGTCAGAGGCATGTAAAATTCAGAAAGAGAAGTGTTCTCCCCAGATTCTTGTTGACAGGGCATACCCCCCAAATATATTTGCTAACCACTCAATTTTTTTTAATAATTTTATTAATGTAACAGCTCACAAATAGGCTATATTATAAACAAATATGGTCATTTTCCAAAAAAGCCGCCTCCCCCAAACAGGCGAAAAATCATGCCCCATCAATGGCATTAATAAGTGCAGCTAAGCAAAAATAACTTTGTCAAAAGTTGTCTTATTGGTGTCATAAATTGAACCAAGTTTATATGCTATGTCGATTACTCCAATCTCCATCTGGTAATTAGTGGTGGCAAGGGAAAGCTGAGCACATAAACCACTTCTTGAAGCACATAAACCAATATGAGACATTAGATCTGTAGCATAAATTGAACCAAAAAATAATTTAGATAGATCTGTAATAAATAAATACTGTTCATAATTTTATTTTCAACAGTATGTAACAATGAGTTATTGTTTATGTCTTGTAAATAAGTAAAAATGATCAGATCCAAGTGGTCCCCATTGTGAAGATTAGATAAAAATTTAATAAATTTATTATGAAGACTTTGAAGTTTATTAAAGCAAAAAAAATTTCCAGCAAATCAAATTGGCACAGAATATAACAGTTTCGGCAAAATCTGAGTATTATATAGGTTTAGGAAAAATAGTTGGATTCCTAAAGAGATAGATAAATATTGAATAGCACCCATTCTTCGAAATAATTGCAAGAGAAGATATTGCATATGTAAGTTGAATTTACCATTCTTATGATAAATTTTGCCCAAATTATTAATTTGTTCTTTCTTAGTTATTATTACATCCTTAGCTTTATAAATAGTAATAAACTTATTAGTTTTATTGGGATAACTAATTAAATGGGGATTTAGATAAATTCAGACTATAACCATTATCTTTTAGTCAAGTTAAATATTTCTCAATACAAATCTGTAAATTAATTTGATCAGTAAAAGATGAAATGTGGAATATTTAAATTTCATAACAATGTAAGGAATTCTTATATTTAAATTTTACTATAAGGATTTTTTGTCTATCCAACCATTTATTCATTTCACCCAAAACATATTTATGGGGAGAAGACTATTTTTGGCTCTAGTTGCTTTACTGCAATAGGAAGTTGATTGTTAGGCATTTCTATGCTTCTGGAATGCTTCTGGAACGTTGATATTGAGACAAAAAACATGCAGATGACTCAAGAAGAGGGTTCTTTAAATAAGAATGCCAATGGTTTGCATTCCATTTATTCCATCTGAACTGTTAAAACATAATCAAGATCAATGACCTATGTATCCTTCAGGAATGAATCATGGATCAGTTTAAACACTCATTCTCAACATTTTCATATCGGGGAAAGTCAAGATCTAAAATTCCCTTCTAACAGAGAAATCAACTATATGATGGTGATGTTCACATGTTGACAGAATATCGTGACATCATGATGGATTGGCAACATGTTTTCAGAAAATACCCAATCTGCTTTAAAATACAGAAATACAGATTTTCAAAGATGCTTTTAGTGCTTTGCTCCTATCTACAAAGGACTGGGCTGAAAAAGGGCTGGGATATTCACAGAATGGAACACCCAGCCAGATATCCAGACTTGAATCCAATAGGGCACATTTAGAATACCCTGGGGAGAGAAATTGCAAGACTTTTTTCCCCTCCTGGAAAACTGTGCAGACTGAAAAGTACCCTGCTCAAAGAATGGAATTTGCTGTCTCAAAATGCAGATCTCAAATAGCATGAATACTTGTTCCAGAACATGCATATCATTTAAGAGTGACCACACTATCTACTAGTTTCGCTGGCAATTTTCCTTTTCTAAGGGCAGGGTTCAGGTGTTTAATCATCTTCAACTGGAGAATTCACACACAGAATGAATGATGTCATAGAGAAGTTCTCCAAATGATGTGTCGTTCTGTCCTATCCACACACTTCACTGGGATAAACGCAAACATTCATGCCCCCAATGGAATTTGAACCCATGAGACAATGGATTCAAGAACTAGAGAGCCTATGGCTTAGCTCTTTTTGCCGTTAGGCAAGCTTTCCATACTCTATGCTAGCCCTTCTAAATCTGCACTATTTCCAAGGTCAGTTTTGGCTTTCCATGCCTTCATGAAAATGATATATGAGAAAAATTGTGGGAAAAAATAGTAAAGTTTTATTTCTTATGTAGTTTTTAGTTTTAACAATATATTTCTACATCAAATTATTTAAAATTGTTTGTGCAGTTCTTAAAAAAAAAATCTTGATTTTGTTTTTATCAATTTGATTTTCAACACTTGTGTGCTTCAAGAATTCAGCAAAACATTTCTTCCTGGTTTATGAAACCAACAAATGCACAAAATATTTTTCATTAACAAGCTTTTTCTTACAAACTTTAAAGAAAAAATAGTCTTCATTTCCATGTTTTATTAAGAACAAGACAATTCGTTAAACATTTAAGCCTGCTGTCACCCATTACTCTTTTCCTACAAATTTCATTAAATTAAGATTTATGGTAGTTACCAAGGCAAAGAAAAAATAACTTTTTAAAATCATCTTTAATATTAAGAGAAGATTCTTATGCTTTTGCATGTGCTGAATTCGTATCTGACCTCAGTTTATTTCTCTCACCCACAAATTTCTTGTTTTTCAATGAAACACTTCTAAATTATTCAGTGTTTGGGGCCTGATATATTTCTTTGTGACCTAAAAATATGGATATTTTAACATCACAGCCACTTCTCTTCACACCCATTACTTTAACATTGCAGTCTTTTTGTGGAAAACTCGGAAACGTAACGTGACAGAAAAGATCTAAAAGCAGATTCGGATTCAACACACTAAAGGCGGAGACACACATGCACGGTTTACATCCGACTAGCTGTCGCATGCGACTCTGGAACGACTACTTCCGGTCTCAAACGGCCAGTCGTAGGAGTCGTGCGACTAGTTTTTCAAACTTCAGCTCTGTCCGACTTTCACGCGACTTGTCGTTCACGATAACCAATCAGGTTGCGAGAGTATACACGATTAGCATCATGGGAAGCATCCACACGATTAGCATCACAGGAAGAATATATACGATTTAGCATCATGATTAAAATTAACTTTGTTGGATTAATAATAAATTGTATTTTTGACGCGTAATCGAATCCATTTTGGCGGAAATGAATACAGTTTCCTGTGTGACTGCAGCGCTATCACGGACACAATTTGAGTTAAAATGCTTGTCGGTTGAAATTCGTGTGCGCGGAAGTTGGAAATTTGTGTTTTGTTAGTCGCATGCACTCTGGTGTCGCTTCAAGTCGGATGAAAACCGTGCGCGTCAAAGTCGGATATGTGTGTTGGCACCTTAAGAATCACAAGAATAAGGCAAATTCATTCACTGAATTTTCATCGTTGGCCTGTATTATTAAAAATTTTCTGGATTTTGAATTTGCCAATTTAATTTTGGAGTGTGCTTATGAAAAAAGTTGGCCAGATTTCCAAAAAGCAAAAGCAGTAGAGTTAAAAAGTTGTATCACTATAATCAGAAATAAGTTAGATTGTAACCTAAAATTGCATTTTGTGATTGGAGTTAGTACCCCTGAAATGAAAGTAGCCATCATTTTATATAACTTAGTAGTAATAATGTATAGTAAAAGTATGATGTACAGGGTGTCTCAAATCTTCAAGGTCAAAATTCAACAGATTGGTAGAGTACTGTAAATTGAGCATTTTGAAATGGGCTGGAAATGTATATCTTGCACCATGAGATCTTGAACAAGTAATACACATGAGTAGCACTTTTGTAAGCTGCTTTTGTTTTCAGAGCAAACAATTTGTGGACATGCATTTGATATATGGTGTAGCAGAATGAAATGGCTGGAAAGCTGAAAGGATGAATAGAGAAAAGCTTCCCAACATGTGCCATCTGAACTGGAAGATATTTCTCATCATGGATTGAAAGTTACGAGAGACTGGGTCATTCAAGCCGCAGGGAGCTGGCCAGGCTGCTAAACAAAGAACTGTTCTCACATAGCATATTTTGAGGAGATGGTGTTGGATCATGTGGAAGAAGCACCATCAATAAGTTTCCATCAACATGCCTATGATCTGCAAGTTGTTGTTATATTGTTTCTATGAGGTCTAACTTATTTATTAATTAAAAATATTTTGACTGCTCTGAAAACGAAAGCAGCTTGCCTTTCCTAAAATATTCCTCATGTAAATTACTTGTTCAAGATCTCGTGATGCCTGAAATATCCATTTCCGATCACTGGTTCCCTAGATCAAAATACATACACTCAGTTTACAGTCCTCTACCATCTGTAGAATTTTGACCCTAAAAGTGTGAGACACCATGCATATGAATATGGTACAGACAAATTGTCAAATGGGGATCATGCATGAAAATTTTAAATTATTGTTTTCTATAGTATTCATTATCATTATCAATTGACCAATGCAAGGAGAGAAGGACGAGACACAAAACCCTGGAATACAATAAATAATAGAAATTTTATTTTATTTTTTATTAAATTTCTATTATTTATCATTATCAAGGAATAGTGATTCGTTTTTTCGAAAAATTTTATAGTTATTTTTTTTTTAAATATTAAATTTGACACCGTACATCCTAGCTCTGAGTGCTATGATGTCACCACAGATGAAAGAGACATAGATGCGACATGTAAGGTTAAAAAACGTGAAACAGCCCAAAGTCAATGCGACAGTGGCGGCATGCGGTGAATGGATTGACTCGCAGAGAAATGTACTATTCAAACTGTTGATTTGCAGCTCGGTTTACTCGGTTTATTGGAGATTATGGAATAGCATAAGATATTTTAATGAAATGTACGAGCATAAATTAACAATGTAGAAGAAATAAACATGCAAGAATTAAATTATTTATTAAATTAGAAACTGGCTAAAAACACAAAGCGTACATTACAGTTTCATGCAAACAAAAAAAAAATAAATGAAAGAATATACATTAAAATATTATATAAACAATAAAATATTAAAAACTCTATTAATAATAGCTGTATGTTTAAAAAGCTTTTGTTAAACATGCAGTAGCTTTAAAACCTTTTTACCTGTAGAAAGTTTAAAATGATTTTATAATTACTGTATAATTCATTATCACTGATTTATAAATTCACAAGTATGCAGAAATTTGATTACTTGTGAATAATTTTCAGCAATTTAAGATGATTTTTCAATTCAAATATTCGGCATGATTCAAATAATTCAAGCAAAGACTTCAAAACGATATCGCAACCATTGAACCAGCTAAAGTTCTGGAATCGTTTAAAATATTGAACCAAGATAAATCTGACATTTGTAATAAAACTGTTCCGCATTTCTTCACTGAATTTGCCCATTTTTTTGTTGGGACACAAAATCCTTTAGCAAATTCAGCAGCATTCATCTCGTTTGAAAGTGGTGCTTTCATCAATCAGCAGGGTTTGCAAATGTTGCAATCACTGTGTGTTCGCACAATTTTCTTTGCCAAATATCCCGCCATATATGTTAATACATTTTCTTCCATCTATAGACAATAATGTACAGTCACATTACCATGTATCCATTTTAATAATCCATGCTTTGATTGAAATTGAATTTGCCATGCTAATATATGTTTATCTTATTTAAAGGAATCTACACTTGTTTACCTCTTCACATTTCTTTTTGGAAATCTATAAAATGAGAGTTCAGGGTTTTTTCAACCTAGTATTTGTGCATTTAGCACCAGCACAACATGTACCAACTTTTTAAATATTTCTGTATTTGCCATTTTTCAACCAACAAGAGAAAATTTTCACCTTGCTAAGTGAAAACAAAGACAACAGCTCTGCTTTGAAGTTATTGAATCAGACCCATTCAAGCCAGGGACACAGACAGATTAAAGAAGAAGATCCAAGCGACCCAGAGAAAGCCTAGAAAAAAGCGGTCAAAGTCTCTCTTCTCATTTCTTATTTTAACATTTGATTGTTTTTATTTACCTTTTAAGAACTTTTCATTTTCTGTTTTCATATCAAAGAGCTGGTTTTATATGTTTTATCCGTGTAGTTATTATTGACATGTTTTCCTCGAGTCCATGATTTTATAGATTTAAAAAAATGATCAATCTTCAATTACAGTCAAATTTCATGACCAAGAGTAAATTTAAGTCAACTGTGAGGTATTTAAATTGAATCCATATCAATGTTTATTTTCAGTTAGTTAATCACTTCTTGTAATTAAATAAATTATTTAGTCTCTTCAAACAAGCCACGATAATTTAAAAATAGCAATTCCAAATCACGAAATATCTTGAAGATGAATTCAGAAAAAGAGTTCGAAAACGTTCATTTTTTTTTATCTATGATTCATTATCTATTTAAATTCATTATCATTTATCATTCAAGTATCATTTATTATTTAAAAATTAACATCCCAAAGAAACTGTAATTTTTATATTTATTATTTTATTTTAATTTAACCAATATTATTTAATAACAATTATACAATTTAAAAGTTATTAACTACATGAAACTAAACAATGGTTTGGATTTAAGTGAATATAATAAACGGACAACAGTGTTTTTCGCAGATTATATATAGCAATTGCATGTAAGATTTATCTTTGAGTCACTCCTTTCGCGCGATGGCACCACCGTCATTCTCACGTTGCTTGTTTCATCTGGTTGCCATTCAGACGACGCATCTGTGTCTCTTTCATCTGTGATGTCACTTTCCTGTTCATCACTACTGCCAACAATGCTTAAAGGTTACAGTTAACAATGCTGAATCATCAGCTCAAGCATAAAATCAAAGCGTTTGCTGGAAAGTGACATCAGACATCGCTTTCACTGGAGACGTGGTTTGACATTTTTAACGCTGAATTTAAGAGTTTTTTCATTATTTCTAATATATTTAACAATGATTTTGTATTCAGCCTAACACAATCTGTATGATTTAGCATTTTGATTTGTAAAGAAAATTTCATGCAACATTCCTATTACAGTTATTTGCCAAATCCCAAATCACATAGTCAATGAAGGAGGTACAATCAATAAATAACGACGAAGGATATTGCACCAAAACTGTGGTATTTATCACCATGGAGATGAGCCTGAAATCTAGTTGCTGGTGACAAAAATGATTCAGCACAATTTTCTCATTACATGTCCGGGAAATGAAAAAAGGATGAAACCGAGCAGCGGCCGTGTCCATTCATTTCGTTTTTGAAAGCAATGCGTAATGAAGGCATCCAAAGAGGAGTAGCGGGTGTTGTGAGCTTTTTATAGTAGAAGGTGTAGGGCTCGTGAAATCCATTGATGAATGGAAAGGATTTATGGGGAGCACTGTATGTCCCGAGCAAGAGTTCAGGAGTGGAACAAATGCTTTTGCAAATGACGCTTGTCGTTCAGGGATGACACATGGAATGGAGCACCAAAGTATGTCAGAGACCAGCACATTGAGTAAGTGGATGAGCTCATCAAGAAAGGCTGGCGTGTAACAGTAGACAACATTTTTGCATAGTGGGGTTTAGTCATGGTACGGTTCACGCAATAGGTCCGTTGAAATTCCGTGAAGTATGCACGCAATAGGTCCCACATCAGTTGATACCGGAACATGAGGCCTGTCACATGGCCATGTCCCTGCAACTGCTGCAGCATTACAATGGCAGTGGGGATGGCCTTCTCTCAGGAATTGTTACCAGTGACGAAAGTTGGTGCCACTACTTTGACCCCGAGTCAAAACTGCAGTCTTCAGTGGAAGCACACCGATTCTCCTCCACCAAGTGCTGGCAAGGTAATGGTTTCATTCTTCTTCAATCGCAAGGGATTGCTCCTCGTCGAATTCCTGGAGCATGGAGCTACGGTTAATGCTCAGCAATATTGTGAAACGTTAACGAAGGCTGCAGAAAGACAGTCAGATAAACTATCTCGCGGTGTCATCCTATTGCACATAGCCAATACAATAAAGGAACATCTGCAGAAATTCAAGTGGGCAGTCCGGAGCCAGCTCTTCCCATAGTCCAAATCCGGCCCCATGTGACTTCCACATCTTCGGTGAGCTCAAAAGAGCACTGCAGGGACAACGGTTTCAGACGGACGATGAAGTCAAGGAGTGTGTGCACAACTGGTTTAAACAGCAGCCTAGTGCTTTCTGGCATTCTGCAACTAGTGTCACGATGAGATAAATGCTTAAACAATTGCAGACAATAGCTTTTGAGTTTTGTTAAATAATTACTGTGAAATACCCTTTGCCTCGTTATTTATTGACTGTACCTAATAATACACCTTAAATTATTAAAATGACTTTATAGAATCAGTGATTTTTTTTTAATAAAACAATAAAGATGCACAAGTATACTACAAAGTCATGCGGTAATGAAACAAAAATTTATATGGAATATAAATTCTCTAATATTAAACACTGGCTTACATATCAGTTCTTTGAGAAGTTCCACGTGAGCACTTGGGAATTTTCTTTTGTCCTCCCCATCCCATGCTTAGGAAAATAAATAATCTTAGTAAATATACACCCAATGAAAGTTTTCAATCAGATTATATAAAATAACAGAAATCAATGATTTTTTTCATTTAAAGTTTTACAAATACTTTTTAATTTTTTTTCATTAACATTAAGAATTAGTTATGCTATTGTAATATACGATTGAATATCAGTAAAAAAGCACAGTGATAATTCAACTAAATTAAAAGGATTTAATAATGAATGCCATTCAAATTTGAATTAAGTATTAAGGCGTGTCTCAAAAATATAGAACCCCCTTTAATTTTCCGAAGTTATGGAAAACTATTAATTGACATTTAAAGCCGTAAGAATATGTTGTAGAAAACAAGAAAATACTTATTTTCCAAAAGCAACAGACGTCAGGATTCTGTGTACAATATGCAATTGTGCTATCTCACAATGATAGGACCAGTCCATTTTTCTATTGACAATAGGACATTTGAACTCATATGCACAATCAGAGGAAAAGCATAAAATGAAGTTGAAAAAGGTCAGATTTAAAATTTTATACAAACTTTTCCCCCCAAATTAGTATCACTTAATTGAGATGGCAACATTTTAATGGGGAAAGTTTCAATGTCATAGTTGGGTTAATCCATGCTCTCATCAGTCTCAATAGAGTTGGCTCGTAACTTGACACATAAGGTGCAAGAAAAAACATCTCTGCTCACAAAGGATGAATTTAGGAGCTGAAAACTTAAATGTATGTCTCATCAAATCAAACTATGATTTTTGGTTTATTATTTTAAATTTTTACATGTTGGGTTTTTCAAAATAAATTGAATTATTTAGGAGAAAGCTTTCTCAAGTATGTTAGATTTTTTTCCCCCAATGTTAATATTGGATCTTACAAATCGTTTCATATGAATGGAATAATAATTCGTTACTATGATACTGTAGGGTGGATTTGGCATAATGGCACAACAGATTTAGTTGAAATAAAAGGACACATAAATTCTGAAAAGTACCAAGAGATGATAGGACCAATATTACGTCACCAAGCACCAAAATTAGCAGCTTGAGGCTGGTATTTTCAGCAAGATAACGAATCCGTACTTGTTTAAGCGGGAGAAAATTCGACTTTTGGACTGGCCAGTCAGAAATCCTGATATGAACCCGGTAAAAAATCTCTGGGCCATTGTGGTGCATAAGGTATACGAGCACGGAAAACAATATAATAATATTCAAGAGGTCAGAGAGGCAATTATTGCAGGATGGAATGGAATACCAACAGGCACACTAAACAATCTTATATCATCAATGAGACAAAGAATGTTTACTTTAAGAAGCAAGGAGCTTTCTACATTAATTCTGACATAATTTTGCTTTCATTTTCAACTCCTTTTGATTTCTAATGAGTGGTTTTTATAATTGTGAGAAGCTCAGCATTCCTAATATCTGTTGCTTTTGGAAATTAAATATTTTCTTGTATTCTAAACATATTCTTACGGCTTTATGTATCAATTAATAGTTTTCCATAACTTAGGAAAATTAAAGGGTGTTCTATATTTTTGAGACACACTTTAACATAAATATTATATCATGTCTGAATATGATTTAGTTTATGTTTTCTGAAAGCATATATTAGAAGATGCTAAAATATAAAACGGCCTCTTTTAAAAACCTGTACTTAATTTTTTTCAAATATTTACAAATATAGTTGTAGACAACAAATAAAGAAAACTCTAAATCAGAAATCCTTCTAAAAATCATTTGGGAAATACAACCCATGAAATTTAAGCCTAATATTTATTTCCCTATTTCCAAGAAAAAACATTCAATTGTTTTCTTATTAATTCTTTTATTCACTGAATTAAGTGTTTTATCTCCATTTTAGAATCGTCATCTTATTTCTGTGAAGTAATGATGGACAATAAGAACATAACACAACGTGTCATTTATCTTAGAAATGTTTTGTGACAATTGCAGTATGACACATTAATGACTCAACAGCTATTTATGATGATTGAACAAAATAGCTTGCCAAGGTTAATTTTATAGAATATTAATAAGAATGAAAAAAAAATGCTCTCAGAAACTAGTAATCAATGTTTCCTTGTGAGAATTAAGAATTAAGACATCTGTTAATTTTAAGCAGAGGGGAAAAAAACTATTAAAACAAATAGAAGCAGCAGCAATGACTCTTATGGTATCCTAAAATTCATTAAAATACCAATAAAAACCATTAAAAATGCTTTTTTAATTATATGAAAGTGTTGATAAATTCAATTTACAAATTTTTAATGTAAATATATATAAACATGCATTTTAATGTCAATTTAGAAATAGTTTTGAAGCACAAGGCATTCTTAAAAGTTCGGATATATTACCGTAAATCAACTAGAGGAACACTTGAAAGCCACAGCCTTCGTCTTTTTATAATTGGCTGTTGAGGAGATGATGGCTTGTAAAGACTTTGCACATCCAACATTTTGGAATCTGTTAACATACCCAAAAAAGATCCAAAATTAATAAGTGATTCAAGAAAAAATATGGTAAAATTTAACTATACGAAAAGAAAATTAAACAATATAAACATTAGAATATAAATATTTTTTAAGCTGACATACTAAAAGATCCAATTTAATGCCTGTCTTAACATTTAATTATGTATTATAGACCTCCCACCATTGCTAATTATAGACCTCCCAAAATTGATCTCCCACCATGGCTAAGAGACAATCTAACAAAAATAGAAACTTCTGAATCCAACATTATTATCGTCTGGTGATAACCAACATTAATCCTTTCCACTTGGATTTAACCACATGATCAAGCGAAGATATGAAACGCTAGATATGTGTTTCTAACGATGTGTCTAAAAAGTCCAACTGGTTGCAACCTCTCGAAGCCCATTGCGAATAGCCTATCCATAAAGTAACAACCAGTCGCTATGAGAGTTTTCATAACGCGACCGGTCACACTAATCATGACCGGTGTCCAACGCCAGTCGGCTGCCTCGATGAGTAGAATCAAACCGCCGGATGAAAGTAGAAAATTCAAGTGTTCAAGTGCCCGATACGTAATAAATATATTTGGAGAAAGGAGATGGCGAATACATTTTGGGCAGCATCAAGAAACAAGGAATGAATACGAAAAAGAAAAGACGGGTGAAAAAAAATTTATTTATGTACACAATTTTAAATCGTACTAACCAGAACGCCATTTTGAAGCAGAGTGCTCACGACCACGCTGTCCATGAACAAACAAACGGAAGAAAACGGCCACTGGCCGATCACATGTGAGATTTGAAATCTTTCTATATATATAAAGAAGGATGTTTGTTTCTTTGTTTGTTTGTTTGTTTGTTTGTTTGTTTTTTATACAAATCTACAGTTTCATTCCGATCTTGATAAAATTTCGCATACGTGACCTTCAAAGCATGAGGAAGGTCACTGTCTACCTCAGATTTCGAAAAAATAATAATTATTGATAAAAAATCGATATTCATGGTTATGGCAGGGCATATTAATGAGAAATATCTCATGACCAACAATGCAAGACAAAGTTTTTGCAACAATAAGTATCAACAATGGTATCAACACGCAATTCACAAACACTCTGCATGGACCAACAAGATATATCTCTTGACCAACAATGCAAATAAAAGTTTGTGCAACAATAGGTATCAACAATGGTGTCAACACACAATGCACCAACACTATGCAAGGATCAATAATATATGTCTCATGACCAACAATGCAAGGCAAAGTTTGTGCAATATAGAATTCAATGCATAGAATTCCTGTTATTCAGGCTTTTCTTAGAAAAAAGAATTCTTAGTACTTAACAATTTTTTGAAAATCTTTAAAAATGATCAGTAACTGGAGATAATGAGTTAGCAGACTATTGAGAAAGAGTGAAAGACGATAGAGGAAGCACTCCTTTAGCTCCGTGCTTAATTGAGCAAATGGTAAGCAAGTAAATAGAAGAATCGGCGACCGCTAGACTACACAAAGTGATGAATGGCCAATTTTTGCTTCAAGACATCGAAAGAAGAAAGGAAATTGCAACAACTTCAAGTATACATCTAAAGTAAGATTACGTGAGTAAAAAATTATTTAGACTAGAAGACATCCTTGGAGAGGTCCATCCATTGTGAGCCTTTAAAAAATTTTTTTTCGGTAAATCAAGTCCCGGTATATCACCTAGAATGGATTTTTTCAGTGAAGAGGTAAATTTCTATCTTTCGGATTTTTCTTAGAATGGATAGTCCCTTCGCTCTATATTGTAGTGATTGAGTTATTATTTAACCAATTTGGAGGTTTATTTAGCTTTTTGAGGTTGTTCTGTTTACCTACAAACATAATTATCCCGGGCAACACTGGGTCCTCTGCTAGTTTGATAATAAATAACCAGCCAAGGTGATGGAAAGGATACTTCCATAATGAATATACAGAACAGGCAAGGTTCCTTACTCTATGGACACTCTGAAATTTAAAGCTTAGGCCGAGGGAGCTGCAGGTCACTGGAACAAAGCAAACTTCCAGTTTCAAAGTAAAAATTGAGAAGCACGTTTGTTTCATTGGGCAGACATTTGTGAGTAGAGTAAAATCCCATTACAATGTATCTCTCTTTAACATACATTTCAAAATAACGTTCAAATTTAAAATCCCCAGCTGAAATCCTATTCTTTTAATGTCAAGAAGTTTCACTTTAGCATACCTCAAATTAACGTACATTTCAGATTAAAGTTCTAGTTTGTCATTCCCTTGGTAAGCTGTCCCCTCATTAATGGAAAGCCTTGCTCTGATTGGTCAACAACTTGAATAGCCAGTGAGAAAATGATAAATGGGAAAGCAAGAGAATCACTTAGTTGCAGCCAATCATAATTTAGTACAGTAGATTTGTGTTACAGATGTACTGTATTGTTTTTTGGGAAGGCAAGTTTTGCAAACAAAGCAAACTGACACACCCGAGTTTTCTAACAAAAAAAGTATCAAAAGACTATTACGTCGATAGGACAAATGTATCAACAACATCAGAAATTTTAATCAATAAGACGACAACCTCTTGTCCACAACTGGTTCAACAGGTGTGGACAAGCGGTTGTCGTCTTATTGATTATGTCGTTATCCACAGTCATTGAAGAATTCTCATCAGAAATTTTGTTGAGAAATAAGAAAACAATAACCTGCAAATTATCCCCAATTAGTATTTTTTAAATCGCCATTTGTAACTTACTTGCTGGTTTCCCCTCATGTGAATTTAGATACTCAACAACATGATCACCATGGGGAATTAAGAGTCACCATCGCTCTCTACTAGGCTGTGCTCCACCCGAAAATGTATTTTTATTTTTTTTATTTTGTTACTCTTGTAAAACCCACCAATCAGGGTGATTCTTCACTCCGACTGGTGGGTGCACTGTTCCATGTTACTATATAAGCTTCGTTTTGTCTCTCTCACTCTGTACCTTTGTGCCTCCGATAATGGTGTAACACTGAAACGTGTTAGGCTTAATAAGCTTAGTAAACCGTATCACTAATTTTGGTATCTTCTCTTGTTAAAAAACTTTGTTTCTAATATTGCTGTGATGCAAGAAAACAAACCTCTTGTCCACAAAAGTTTAATGGGCGAATACGTATTTCGATCTCTTTGAGATCATTATTCAATGCAAAATGAGATCATCATTGTTTTCTTGCATCATGTCTTTATCCACAGTGTATTCCCCTCTTCTCATAGTATTGCTGTGTCTACCGCACCTTGCGAAGGCACATTTTGTGTGCAGAAACAACCAAAGATGTCAAAGAAACTATTTGGGTGTGGACATTCTATCGAAATGCATAGAGATGAAACAACAACTGCTATTAAGAAGCAAAACAAAATTAGGAAGTTTGTTTCAAAAACTGAATGTTTCAAAAATGATTAAAAGTTATGCAAATGAATTAAGCATGAATTGGGAGAAAATTCTTGCTTTGCACAATAATCTAATTAATCTAAACTTCTGTTCAAATGAAATTAATGTCACTGATTATGTATATTATAAGAAATATGTTTAATTATTATATTTGCAAGTTGTAAGTGTTTTAAGAAATTATACGATGTTCATTATCTTGTGAAACCACCATGAGCAATTATCACGTTTTTATAAAGCATAGGATTTTAATGAAATAGTTCCTGAATTTGCTTTGGGGATGTCCTGCCAGGATATTTCTGTGAGTGTCAGAGCTATTCATTAGTAATTGAAATGTGGAGAGGGGGGGGGGGGGAAAATGATCATATCCCAGACAAATTCAATAGGGCCTACATGCCAATGAACATGCAGACCGGGAGAGAAATAGTAAACATTGCGTGTGGAAGAAGACGTATTTTTATAATCAATAATCTTATGATGCAGTTTAATATAATAACAGACTTAATCTTTTAATCTATAAATTTAATATTCAAAAGATGTGCCATAATTCTGATCAAATTGAAATTTCTGATTACATAAAAATTTTTTATCTTATTTGCTGCTTGTCTATAGTGCAACATGCTGTGTCACAGATGTTCCAAGTAAGATATTTCTGGTAACAGCAGTGGAAGTTTCTTAAGGCCCGGCGCAAATGAGGCAACAATGTCGAAGCAAATTGTGTCGAAGGAACACGTTGCTTCGACACATGACGTCAGTGGAAACATTTTTGTTGCTTGTTTTGAGGCAACAGATAGCGCAAATGTGGAAACCATTTCCTTCAACAGAGCGGCACCGATTCATAAGCAGCAACAATTAAATGATGATTTGAGAATGACGTAATTATTACGACAGGCGAAGATCAAGATGGATACCGGTGAAAACATCGAAAAAATTACAGTACTTGCTTGTGTAGGTCAGTGTTTTTCCTAGGAAAAATTACTCGAATAAATGAATACCTGATTTTTTAATCTGTCGATACTTTTTATTCGATAATTTTAAAGTAAATATCGAATAAATAATGATTAATCGAATAAAAGTACAAATTCGGTAATAGTTTTTTATTTTATTGAACAAAATCATTAATTACACGAATTTTAAAGAGAACAGATTACAAAATCTAAATTTTAAAAACTATTGTTTACAAATTCCAGTATTTAACATCTAAGCTCTGTAAAAAATGCCAGAAAGTCGATTCCTTGACGGTGAAATAATTCTTCCTGCTTAAGAAAATAAACAATCTGACGGAACAGAAGTTGAAATTAAGCTAATATATTTTTTTGCAATATTATAAACATTAGGATAGATGAATTCCAAAGCCTATGCCTAACCGTTCCTGGATGGTTATCATATTTTCATCCCCCTCAAAAGTAATTTGAAAATCGAATTTTATTTAGCCGATATTTTTATTTTTTTTGCACGATTTATTCGATTAGTCGAATAAATCGATTAGTTTGGAAAAACGCGGATGTAGGAAATGTTTCTGTGGTCCAGGTCCTACTATCTGTCATTACTTGATCAGCCATGTTGTATGAACACGCGAAATACAAGAGGTAGAAGCTCATTGGTTGCTGTCAATCACATGATAGAGTGGTGGAGCCAACCTTGTTGCTTGGATTTAACCAGGCGGATCGAGGCGACGGCAACCAGCGGTTGCCTCTACATGTTGCTAGCAAGTCGCCGGTATGTTGGTCGCAATCATTTTCATTCCACAAGCGACGATTCCATTCGACCGATTCAGTTGCCGTCGCCTGATTGTTGCCTCATTTGCGCCGGGCCTAAGGGATATCAAGAGCAAGTACTGTTCCTAGAGACCAAACTTGGGATGACCTATATCTATTTTAAGAAGTCAATCAAGAGCTGTTCAATCAGATGTAAATACTGCATTTTAAATTCTGAAAAAAAAATGCTAAATTTTGTGCAATCGGCCTTTTTTGGTTGTTGCTGTTGTTTTTCAGGTATAATCTTATATGTCATTTTTTAAATTTCTCAGAATTTTAAAAATAATTAAAAAAGTAATTAAAAAAATAAATTTTATTCAGAATATGAATCCTCCAAATTAAATGCACACGAGATGACTATAAATGAAGAAATATATACGAATCCTCCAAATATCTTTCAAGAACATCATTGCCATGAAAGTTAGAAAGAACAGCACGTATACTATTGTTTCTAAATTTAGATGTTTGCTAGGAATGCAAAATGGGACTTCCTAAAGAACTGATTTATTGTTTAAGGATTTTTTTTTTTTAATCTTTGATATCCATATATATATATATATATCTTTCCTCTCTCTTCTTCCCTTTCTATAATTTCTTGTTACATTAATAAAATGAAATCAATATTCTTTACATAGAATATTATGCTAAATCTAAACTGTTATCAAAGAATTGTTTAACTTTCTGAATTAAAAAAAAATATATATATATATTATTTAGATTATAATGTAATGGCTAAAATAATTCTGATGATGTAATGTACCAAACAACAAACAAAAAAACATATTGAATGAAAAATTCCGGTGTATAAATTTCCTCAAAAAATTCAACAAACATTTTTCCTTTCTAATTATTATGAATTTTGTAAAGTTTTAGAACAACTTTTCATTTTATGTTAAAATACACTTTTTCGTTAATTAAACTCTCAAACTCAGTTGTTAATAACTGTCTTATGCAATGTTCCAAGCAATGTTGTCCTTAAATGTCTTATGCAATTCCATCCATTAGTTCTCTATCTCAAAATATTCAGTTTACCATCCACTGCCATTTGTAAAATTTTGACCCTAAAAGTTTAGACACCCTGCAAATATTAAATTTATAACACAGGTCTGTGATGGTTTTATTGTCAAGAAAATTTTCAGTGATTTTTTACTAAATTCAACTTGCCGATTTCATTTTGTGCTATCACATAATATTTGTTCGCAAAACAGCATGTTCATTTTACTAGTTATTTTATGAAAACGGACAGTATTATAGTCATCGCCAAGAAACCTTAGGAATTCTTTAGAGCCCAAGTACTCCATTCCAGAGGCAACAATACCTTCTGCACTTGCACAGTTAATAAAAAATAGTTCTGCAATTTATTTGTTATTATTTATTTATTAAAAAATTTATTTATTTTATTTGCATTTTGTGAAAAATCCTTTTGTGATGATGAAAATTGAATTCATTTTCAAAATCAGCATATTAAAATTATATTGAATCACCCATTAAAATTCAAACCTCTGTAATTTATAAAAATGTTTTTTTATAATTTTAATTTTACATCAGGAATGTAAAGAATATTGTCATTTTGACAAATACAATGAATACGAATCTTCATGTAAAAGAAACCAACATTTTTGTTTAACTTATTTTATTTTCCCTTTAAAATCTAATTAACCCGAAACAGAAACATCAGTAAATACATGGTGGGAGGATCGAAAAGTAATGCACAACAATGTTTTGTGGCAACATTTTTAATAATAAGCAAAAATGAAAAAATGCATAAAAAAGCTGCAGTTTTACTTATTTTTCGACATATGCACCAAATCTCTCAAAACATTTCTCCCATCATAGCACCAGATTCAATACACCTCAGTTTTCTGGTTGGCGCACGGCTGATTTTACTTTTTCATCCAAACCTAAGCGTCGGCCTCTAAATCAAATTGACTAAATTGACTTTAAAAAAAAAAAAAATAACCTTCCCCATACAAATTTTTATCCCCTAATTTATAATCCTTAGGGGATAAATTTTAAGAAATGCTGAAAGACGTGTTTCATTATCTTTAGTGTAGAGTATTTATGCTAAATTTCAAGTAAATCTATTAAAAAAAACTTTCTCCATACAAATTTTCATCTCCTAATTTACACCCTTAGGAGCTGAATTTTCAAAAATTCTTTTTTATTATGTGCCTAGGTCACGAAGGGAACCAACTGTCCAAATTTCGCGTTTCTCACTTGATGAGTTGATGAGTCAGTCAGTCAGCAACCAAACAGGACTTCTCTCTTTAAATTATGGTACATGTATAATACATTGTATGTTGTCGGTGAAACTTCATTTATGCTAACTATATTATCTTGCTCGAGAAAAAGCTAACCCAATTGTACTGATAATTTGATAATCACAGATTGGGAAAATAATTCTGTGGCCCTCCTAGTCAAAAAGACCATAAGACCAATGATTAGGACAGTGTTCCAATTTAGGAAACCGAAAAAAATCGAATTTATCAGTAAGGCCCTGTCCAGTAATACCGATCGCTATTAACCGGTAAGATGGGTCGTGCCAAAAGCTATCCTAAAATTCTTGACTGCAGCGTTCTGCAACTGACTGAGCTATCTTAAAAACCTTGAAATTGCGAGCAGAAATCAAAAATTTTTACCGCGACTGTTTGAAAAATTTATAGGGGCAGTGGCAGTCAGCAGAGCTTTCAACTTGGCAGAGCAAGCACTCACGCTTTACAAATGCGGACACTGTGAAAGCCAATTTTATAGCTAAGAAGAGTGCAATGCACACACTTTCACAGTCTGTAGGCATACAGAACCCCAAACAAGTGACATCTGTATATTCTTACTATATTCTTTTTCAAGAAAAATGTTCGCTTTCTCTTATCATAAGTGCCAACAGGCTTTGCACGTTTATTTGCTTCATCACTTGAGAACTTGAGGGAAAACGTTCAATCACATAAGAATAATAATTATTTACATATAATCATGTTTACAAATGTTGTGGTGGCGTGATCATTTCGAGGTGCACACGGAGAGTAGGGGGCAATTCAATTGATGAACCTGTAGCAGTAGTAGTTTCCGAAGAGGAATTGGATGATTCACTATATTCTTTGAAAGTAAGTAAAGAATGATCTAAGAGGATTGTTCTCATGCCAAACCTCAGATGTTTAAATAATAATTGATGAAAAATAGGAAAGTAATTCCACAGCCTGGTTCGAACCCAGGCTGTGGAATTTTCTTTCCTATTTATCATCATTATTTAAATGGCACATCTGCACGGTGAGTAGAGGTTCCTGGTTCGAACCCAGGCTGTGGAATTTTCTTTCCTATTT
>JAHWFO010006418.1:2364352-2389512 GCA_023313115.1 Rhysida immarginata
AAAAAAAAAAAAAAAAAAAAAAAAGATGATAATAATAATAATAATAATAATAATAATAATAATAATAATAATTTTTTAAAATAAAATTATCAAAAAGAGACCCAACAATGCAAAATAAAGAATCCAATAAAACAACATAGAAATAAGGTATCAGCAAATAATCTACAAATTAAGACATTTCACAGAGAAGATGTACCAACAATGAAGTAAAGTACAGCCAAAAGAACTGACTGATTTCTGCCCAATTCAAAAAATCTATTAATACAAGACTTCTCAGTGAAAATGTATACAGTTTCTACTATTTTGATAAAAAAAAAAAATAGATTGATAAAAAAATTTACAAAAGAATTTCACACATGAATTATATATATAGTTAACCAAAACAAATAGATGATTAATGTTTTTTAAAAATTATTCATTTATTAAGGTTTAAATCAACTTAAAACCTTGTCTAGTGAACATTTATATCAAATTTATGATTGAACTGAGGTTTTTTGTTTGTTTTTTTAAATATTTAAATAATGAATAAAATTTAACAATTAATAAAGTTTTTGTATAAACTTTTATTATTTCTATGTAATAGATTCTTTGGAATTTTTTCTTTTTTTTTCCCCCTCTTCTAAGTAAGGAAGGGAAAAGGTATTTTTTTTAAACTTAAAAAAAAGAATCAGGAAGAAGAAAGAAAAGTTCCATTGAGAAGAAGAAAAAGAAGGAAGATGGGAAGTGGAGGGGGGGAAGTGTGGAGAAAAGTAGACAAAACAAATGTACAGCGGGTTAATTCTAAATTAAAAACCTCAAACCTGCCCTCAGAATAATGAGTAGGAGTCCTTTTCATTATGCAATCTTGGCAGGGGCATCTGGGTTCCCTAGGCAATGAGGAATAAGCTTGGGCCAAAACTGTGTGCACTGGATGGCTACGCTTAGCTATCATCAGTGGAGAGTTTCTTTTGAAAACAGAGGAGGCCAGAGGATGATAGCGATGATACTGGTGGTAATGATAAGCGTGATAGTTAACATGTTGTTGGTGGTTAGGAACCACAGTTACAAATGTACACTTCTCCATGGTGGAAACAAAAAGAGGAATAAAGAAATCACTTTCACATAGATCTTCTCAACTTTCTACTGGCATTCTAAGTGAAAAGGCTGTTGTAGTGAAGCTCAGAAATCACACTTCCTTTTGTGACTCCCAAAAGGGAAGCTAAGTCCATCACGTGACTTTCGCTGATCCATTGGCAGATGATCTTCCAATCTCTCAATACTTAAAAATTGAAAGATGAGGGGGGGGGGAGGCACTGGTTATAAATTAAACATGCTTGAAATTGCCCTTAAGTTTCTTTGTGTAAACAAAGAACCTGATTTGATCATTTCAAAAGTAAATATATAATAAATAAAAACCAAATGGAGAATTTAAAACTAAAAATATACTTGTACAAAATGGATCACTTCATTTCTTAATTAAAATTCTTCCTCATCTTTTAATATAAAAATGGTACTTTTAAGGTTCTGACCTAATATAAAATTAAACTTTTAAGTTAATTATTATTATTATTTTTGAAATTAAATGTGGATAATTTCATTCGAATTTCGCCATTTCTATTTTATTTTTTTTGTTATTGATTCAGCTGTTTAATTTTAAAAGAGAAGTATAAAAACAATTAAAATCAAGCGCTCGTCTATTTTTTGCTAATATTCTACTGCATAAATCCTATTTTGATCCTTATTGCTGATGCATAATTTCACATCAGAAACCTTGTGATCTTCAGAAAACAGATGAGTAAAATACTAATGATCAAGAAGGAAGACGAGTGGAGGAAGTAAATGTGCAATCTATATTCCACAAAAGAAAATCTTGTTATCTCATTTTAAAAATGTTGCCTAATTGATGTTTTAATTGACTTTTTATCATTAATAAATTTTTGATTTTCTGAGATTAAAGTTTTTCCTAAAATCAGAAAACAAAAATTTCATATTTCTTAATGATAATAAAAAGAAAAAAATAGTGTATAGAATACTTTCTCTCCACTACCACCAACAAATAAATTCTATGCATATGCAATAAACTACCTATAAATTTTCCATATTTAAAAAACGTATTACAAGAAGTTAATTAGTTCTTTTAAAAGTTAAGTTTAACTGGTAAAAGAATTTCAAATTGTTATGTTCAATTCTGCATAACAATTTTACTTTAATAAAACAAATTCTTGAACTTCATGATTTAAAGGTAAATTTGTCAGTCGTTCTGTTGCCAATTTTTTCAAATTTTTTGATTTGGCTTCAGATTGGATAGAGTATATAAAAAAAAAACAAACAAAAAAACAAAAAACAATCATAGGTCAAAGTTGGGTTATCTATTCTTTGATTGCCATTTTAGCCATGTTCTCGAATACACAGGACATGTGTGCCTATTATAGCTTTTGCTTACTGTTTGATGCTCTATCCAAATCCGATGTCAAAATCAAAAAATTCAAATAAAATTGATAACAGAACAACCAACGTTGCAAGTACTGTAAAGTTGTGTTTAACTGGCTTGTGCTTTGTACATCGTTCTGAAACTGCAATGCCACGCATTCTCAACAGTTTTTTTTGTTCTTTTTTTTTTTTTGAAATCAAGGAAAATGAAATCTATCTGAATCAAAATTTTTTTTGATTTAACCCTAATATTTCATTAAAAAAAAAAGCCTCTTAAATGGCATTAACTCGTCATCTTTTATCAATTTTTTCGAATTATAGTTGCATTTTATAAAAATCTGATTTTCAAAAAAGACTCAAGAAAACTAAATGACAATCAAAACAATTGTCGAGTGATGTTTTCGAATTGATACTGCTTTGTAATCAACTTTTTTTTTCTTACTTGAGTTTGTACTCAACTTTAAGGGGCTCATTTGCTGATTTTAATATTAAAAATATGCTCGTCAGTCCTGCTCTCGAGGAAATCAGCGGAACATGACATCACTTCCTGTCACGAAACCTGAAGAATCTCGTCACCAAAAGAAGTATTTTGGTCTCAATCAACTCTACACGTCACAAGATTTTTGTTAACTTGTTTTCCGTGCAAATTGTTCCATGTTTGCTGTGGGTAAACACAAACTTAGAGAAACTTCGGCAATTCATGATTCTGAAGCTCCTTTGCATGCCTTTGTACCTTGTGACATCACAAGAACCAGAAAGATGGTGTCAATCTTGATCACAAGGGGAGGGGGAGAATGAAAGTTTTTCATAATTTATTTGTTCATTTACAAGTGATAATTGCTACTGTAATATTTCGTTTTGAGCAAGATTGTATATGAGCAGAGAATTTACCTTTAAAAGTTTTTATCATCTCAGATCATATATTAATATAATAAAAAAATGAAAAATGCTTCTAAATAACGCTAACATTAACTGATTAACACCAATGTTTTCAGTCATGCTCATGCTCTAATGTATAAAAATGATGATACCATTCTATGACAGGATAATATTTTAACAGTGCTGTATTACAGTACAGTAATACAAAGTGATGCAGAGTAGAGAGCAAAATTCTACTTATACTTATGAATGATGGCAAAAGGTGACTAAATGAAAGCAAAAATGGATTGAAGAGACATTACAGTGAGAGACTTCACAAGACTGTTTACATGAACTTTGGTGTGAAATGGCCTTTTAAAGTAGGACTTTAAAGTAAATACCAATTTGATATTTGTAATTGTTTTTATAAAAGATTCAAAATTACAAAATTATAATTAGCAAATAAAAAAAAAAAAAAAAATTTTTTTACCATTGTAAAAAGATATCCCAGGTCACTTCAAAAAAAAAGAATAACAGGAAATAAAATCCAGTACTAGGAAGTTAGAATTAAAAATAAAAAATGCACTAACGTTACTACTACATGTATAAGGTTATTACCAAAAAAAAAAAAAGGCATAATATTTTTCATCGATTTAAAATCTTTTATTTAAGCAATGACAAAAACTGACTGGAAATACATGGACCTAACAGAATTTAAATTGAAAACTTAGTACCACTACTTTTCTTAAAAAATTAAAATTTTGATATCCTACTTGCTTTATAAGAAAAATAAGAGAGGTTCAGTATATTTTTCAACACTTGGAAATTATGTTTCCCTCATACAATTCTAGAAATTACATTTCAAGAACGACACATTTTGGCAACAAAGTTTTTCATAACAAATTTGAGGTAATCGGTGAGGGGGAGGGGAGTAATTCAAGCATCATCAAATACATTACAATCTCCTATCACGTTGCTACGATCAACAGCATTACTAAAAGAATTATGACACACAAAAACATCTGCCCAACAAAAGAAAAACTGAATCTAATTAAATTTTGAATTTCAGTCATTAGACATTGTTGCAATGAGAATTAGACAAAATGAAACAATAGAAACTGTGAATTTAAACAGATATACTCAGTTTTTCCTTCATTGGACAGGCTATAACAACTTAAAATATGATTAAACGCGCATTTCACCCATGAAAAAATCACGAGACTAAAAGAAAATTTATTACGATGCACTAAATTTGAGCGGCACACACTTCCAGTCGTTATCTACACTCAAATTAGAAGCCTTAATATGCTACCAAATTAATGCCATCTCTTGGTGCTTAAAGAAACTTCACAATAAAATCTAGGGGTTACCATAGAGGAGAAATAAAATAGAGTGTCCAAAGCCCTCACAATCTCCTTATACCACCCCTCGCAACAACAGCTTCGGAGAACTATGGAGAATTATATTCCTGAAAATGCTAAATGCCACGGTCTTTATATTGTAAACAACACTGCTTCACTCTCATTCGTTCCCAAATCTTAGTTGGCTATTTCACCTCAATGTTGGCATCCAAAATCGCTCACTGCGTAAGCAAATATGCTCTCTATGTTATTTTGCCTATATGATGGTTAAACAACACTTGTAATTATTATTGTTAGAGAAAGGCTTCTTCAAGATTTTAAAGTAGATTTTTAAAAAATTCTTTCAAGTTGTATTTATTAGTATACAAAATTTATTCAAAATTCAGTTCATATATTAATACATACTTAGCAATTTTATTAATTTCGTGTATTCTATTTCTTACTTGAAAGAAAAACAAAAAAAAACCCCACACAAAACACTTCTCAATTCCTTTTTTGGCCTCCTCAGTCTTCTTTGTGTCTTATTACAATAAGTTTTATTTTTCTCCCTTCTCTCTATGTTGGTAATTACTGTATTTGCATTCTTCCATTACACCAATTAATCTGCTAACAGTTCAGTTGGGGTGTACTTAATGTATCAAGCAAGAATGCTTATTAGGTTTTCAAAAAAATTTTTGATGACAGAAGTTGAAATTCAACAATGCGTTTAACACAACTGTCTTATTGCCACTTAGAAAGCCAGAATCTATAAATATCCAATGTGGCAATTCTTATTTAATATGGTAAAAACACCTACATGTGTTTTTGTTTAGGTAAGATGACTTTTAGCCAATCACTTTTTCAACAAACATATGAAAAAAAATTTGTTTCTTTGTCACTTGGACAGACACACTGGATTAAGGATTCTCAATCACATTGTTTAGCTTTCTCATATCCCTAACAAAAATTCACAATCTTATTTTGAGCTACTGTGAAATTTTCTTAATCTCAGTTTAGTTTAGTTTAGTCTATTGCTGAAGAAGGAAACGTTCTCAAAAATGTACATACGTACAATACATTATGTGTAAAAATGTTTTCATTTTTGTACTTTTATTGTAACCAGTTGTTTATGTATCATATCTATAATTTGTGATCTTATTCCTTTCTTGTAAAAGAGACCGTTTTTCCAATAACCCTCAGGGCTTGAAATTCAGGGCGGGATGGCGGAATTCTCGCCCAAAATTTTAAAATCGCTCCCAAAATAACTTTCAGGAGGGGAGTTTCTCCACGCATGACATTTAATCGTATTAAAAGTTTTTATGATTTTTTATTAATATTTTTTTCTCTGTATTTTACAATATTAGTTTTCTCAATATAAGTTTGGACAATATCACACTTTTCCGTTCGTAAATCATTAGATTACGGGTTTAACTTGTCATCAATCAGTATTGTTGAATATTTTCAGAGAGATTTAACTTTTGAACCAATGGAATTTCCTAATTCCAATCGTCACCATTGCGGTATCGTCAAGAGAAAAATAATAAAGTAATAGGAATTTATTGGGTAGCTCATAGATTAGCATTATGTTTAGATACTTCAAAATCATGTCCAGAGATTGCCAAATACCAATACACACTAAAATCCATTTTCATATATTTTAGTAGTATTTTAGTAGTATATTTTAGTAGTATTTTGTTTATTGAAATATAAGAATTTATTATTGATTTAAGGAGTTTAAATGATTAATTTAAATTTAAAATGAGTTTAGTCTCCGTATAATGGGGAAAATCGTGAAATAATAAAAACAAAAATTAAAATTAAAGTCACCAATCTTGAAGAAACTTGGGAGTTGAAAGAAAACTCAAGGATGTAGTCTATTGAAGATGTTGTCGATGGTAGAAATAAAACCAGTCTATTGAGGATATAGATGAAGTTCTTGTGCAGATAATGTTGATAGGGGAAAACGATAATCTTGAAGTACAGATGAAATTTTGAAGGGTTGATCCAAATTTTTGTGATAAATTTCATATAAAAACGTTTTCGAGAATTTTTTTCTCATCATCAGTTGATTAAATAGAAATAAACAATAAATGGACACTACTTTTTAACAACAATCACCCTAATATACAATAGCCAACAATCATAACTAACAATTACAATCAACTTAGCTTCATCACCTTTATATCAATTGTTAAATTCTTATTTCAACTGTTTTCAACATTCAAATATTTAACCAACTGATGATGAGAAAAAAATTCTCTAAAACGTTTTTATATGAAATTTATCCCAAAAATTTGGATCAACCCTTCAAAATTTCATCTGTACTTCAAGATTATCGTTTTCCCCTATCAACATTATCTGCACAAGAACTTCATCTACATCCTCAATAGACTGGTTTTATTTCTACCATCAACAACATCTTCAATAGACTACATCCTTGAGTTTTCTTTCAACTCCCAAGTTTCTTCAAGATTGGTGACTTTAATTTTAATTTTTGTTTTTATTATTTCACGATTTTCCCCATTATAAGGAAACTAAACTCATTTTAAATAAAAGAATTTATTACATTTACTTTTTGACTGAGTTTTTTTTATTTTATTATTCTTAACACATTTATGTACAAAACTTAAATTAAAAAAATGAGGTGTGATCACCACCCGACTTTCTTATACATAAATGACCTGGTCCAAATTCAGAAAAAAATTAAACTGTCTAAAAAAATCTACTTCCGAAAGAAATTTTAAAAAAGTTTGTGAATAAAAGTTACTTCAAATTAGCTTCTAAACACTTTGATATAGATTCCAAATTTGCCTATACCATCTTATTTCACAAAAAAACTGGATTTTGACAAGAGTAAAACTGGTACTTCCGGTTGGAATTTTGAAAAATTTTCTTAACAAAAGTTGTTTATAATTGAAATTGGAACACTTTTTACCCTCTACAAAATTTTCATAAACGCAATGTTTAACGAGATATTTCAAAATTTATATTTTGGCGCTGGAGTAAACTGATACCTCCGGTTCACCCATTGCACTGGAAAACTAATCAGACCTCCAGAGGAAGATTATAATCTTAAGTTTAAAGTTTGGTCTCGATAGCTTTAGCCGTTTGAACGCTAGCGTGGACACACACACACACACACACATACATACATACACACACACACACACACACACACACACACACACACACACACACTTTCCAGAAATCACTTTTTCGTAATCTAGGGACCCTAAAACGTGAAGATCAGTGAAAATCTGGAGATCGAAATTTTTCGTGATTACAATAAGAAAGTAATATGTGGAAAAATCACTTGCATAACTCGTAACTTATTGCCTCCCTCCCAAAGAGTTTAACTCCCCTCCATTTACAAACATAGGAGGGGATGCTCCCCTCCTAGAAAAATTTGAATTTCAAGCCCTGAACCCTATATCATGGATAAATCAAAGCACTGCCCACCAGGCTGACATTCAGGTCCTGTGTAAGGAAGATATGCAGCCTGTGGAAACCTTTCAGCGCAGAGAAGAAGTTTATATGGCATTGTCCTGCTTCACAACAATGCACAGCAGCGAACAACCTGCAATGTTTCCAGTGGGTGGTATTTTCCCATCGTTCATATGGGCTGAACCTTTCCATAGTAATCTGTAAAGTACAAGGGTTAGATAACAGTACATGTCAGCCATGTGCGTCACATGATCTTGGGCTGTTGTGGAGTCAGAAACGAAAGGAAACTGCGTTACCCCAGATGAGCTAGTGCAATAAGTGGTAACGATTGTACAATATTCAGTCAAATACTGCTGAATCTTAGAGTATCGGAGGTTAGTTATAAGCACCGTAATGACATCCATGGGGTAATACTGCATCATGCTGTCCCACCAAGGCAGACGGTAGCCTAGATACTGCCTACTACTGTCGTTTCTTGCAACACTACCTTTGTCCAGCTTTAAGGAGAAAGCAATTTCAGGAAACGATTCCCATCATCCTTCATGAGGCTGCTAACTCTGTGAGGTATCTTCTGCACCACTGTCAATAGGAAGTATTGGAGAATCTCCATACTCACCTGATTGAGTCACTTACAGGAAACCATTACAATACAAAAAACGCCATTACCCATGCCAAAGGGCAGTCACCTTGGGACATCAACAAAGATGGATGCTCTGATGATGGATGACGTCTTCCACAAGTGTGACATAAGATGGTAAATCCAAGGGGAGGGGGTGGGTTACATTGTTAAAGAGGATTACTAGTTAAATCCAAGGGGATCTGCGATAGCAAGCAATGTGATTCTCTACACAAAGATAAACAAGCAAGCTTTATCCACTATCCATTGTTTAATTGAATCTAAATTGCTAAATAGTTTGTCAACTTCTTTATATGGAACATTTCCTTGTGCATCATAATCTGTTTGTTGCTCTTCTTTGTAAGCACATTCGTTTTTTCAAGGCATTTGCATTTGAATTCAGTAAATCAAGAACTTTCTACATTAACACCCTCAAAGCCCAATACTTCTTTGACATTATCTACATCTTCAACAAATGTAGTTCACAAGAGTTTCAAGGCCCTTACTTTCATCAAACTTATTGGAAACATGTAAAGAAACCATATTTATGCAAAAAAGAAAAACTCAACTCTAGTATGGCAATGGCCACATACAACAGTAATTAATAAAATATTGCTTCATCTTTCACAATCTACAAGTTTTCACCTGGCTTCAGGCCTTCAACATGAGCACTATTCAAAACTGGAATTGATTGCAATAAGCAGCAGATATCAACACTGGAATTACTCAATACTAGCATCAATTATGTTATACAACAAAAACTCCCACAGATATCACAGCATAAACACTAATTCAACAAATGCATCGAATCAACCAAGTTATAACACGCACTAATTAATAACATTTGTTTTGAAATTTTAAAATCAAAAAATAAAATGGAAATTAATGAATTTGATTATTATTAATTATAATTATAATAATTATTATTATTCTAATTAGTTAACATATCTGAGATAAGTTTAATCTTATCCAAGAAATGATTTTTAATTTACTTTTTGCTTATTATATAAAATTCTTGTTGATCCTTCAACCTGTCTAAAATGGAAACTTTTCAGACTCTTGGATTATACTTCAGACAAGTGTCACTGTATTTAGATAATAATTTTATTACATTATTTCTAATAATAAAAATTTATATAAAAGCTTAAAATTTAGAGTTCAATGAAAATTTAAAAAACAGTAGATCATATTAAATATAAACGATAAAACAGATCAAAACCTAACAATCAGACAAAGGTGTGGAGTTGATTGGATAAGATTTCTTAGGCTCTATAGATACTTTATCTTAATGTCCTTTCCTAAGTCTTAATATTTAATTAAAAATGGTCAGCAATTTTTTACAATGACTGCAATCTTCTTTTAATAGTGGTTTATTGTCCTGATCAACCATTCAAATGCTGAGCTCACATCAGTAGCCAATCAAGGCCAACCTTAAAAGAAAGCCCCTCTACACATATCCCCTAAGGCAGACTCTGCACACTGGTACGATATGATATATAGTGTATGATCTCTATGACATGCGATAGTTTCAAGGCAACTTTCTCAATTAGGAAAAAAAAATTTTAAGTATTTTATAGGGTCAGCCTCGGGAGTTTTCAATTCTTATTGCAACAAGGTCTCATTCATGTTGAAAAGCCATAGCCACTACATGAACCACCTTATTGGAATATGTTTTTTGTTTAGGATATTGTACGATACTGAGTGAAGTGACTGGCAGAGTTTGTATCTTACTGGTTTGCACCTGTTTAGTCTTTTACAGATTAAATACAAACAAGCAACAATTTTATAAGATAATTATCGCGTACCACTTACAAGCTTAAGATGTATATCATATCGTACAGTTCAACTGGTATCTAAATTCTCTATTTCAAACTTTGTATATTTATAGAGCATGCATAATAAAAGAAGAGGGCAACTCAGAATCATTCTCTTACTGATTGCACATATTCAGCACCAATACAAGCAGTCATTTAATAATAGGCACAGTTGATCTTGTTTCATGAAAAGCGAAAATTATTCGCTACAGTATATGTGATGGCAGAAAACGATCTAGAGTCAGTCACAATGGTCAAACAGTCAGGCTAGGAAGATTGTTTTGAACATTTATGATTAGGTGAGAAAAAGTTTCTTAAGAATTGCTAAGGACACAGTTGCCAGATAGCAGTCTCACCCGTTTTAACCAATCAACTATTATTCTTGAATCTTATTGGGTCTCGTTAATTCTGCTCCCAATTTTGGTTGTGATAGCTATAATTAAATGACTGTAAAAAATTCTCATTTATTTTATGCATGAAAATAATTATTTTTTTAGATGCAAAATTAGTGGATTAAGCCATCAATGATTAAGTCATTATCATCTTTGAAACAGGCCTGACATGTTTAGGAAAGCCATGTATGTCACTTGTATAGCCCAAAATTCTGTTTGTTTTTTTTTTAATATCATATTTTCCTCATGCAGAAAAAGATGCATGAAATAATTTTTTTTTTCAAATAAACCCAAAGAAAATGTTCCGAATCATAAATAAAACTCTCACTCTCTCAATGATTTTGCAGCTGCTGCCACCTATCTACTTTCTAATGTATGCTCATTCCTCTACAACTTCTTTTCCATTGTTCTAACACTGTTTCTAAATATAAAATAAATAGTAGCAGAAAAATTGCAGCAGATCAGAAGATCTTATCTGCCGCTTTTGGAAGCGGATCCGCGAGGTTTGTGGTGCCGTTACTGCTAGCTTTTTATTTGTGAAACCCACTTCATTCAAAATGGTGGCATCAGTGATAGAAAAAGCTTACTGTGCAATACCCAAAAACTTCACCAGTAACCACTACTCAAGAGACATTTCCAGATGGAATTTGTAAAACGGGGCAGCTCACCGTGATGCCCTTGTGATATTGTCATGGTGAGGTGCTCTTTTGCAAATTTGATCTGGAAATGTCTCAGAACAACCATGATGTCACTATCAACAGGGTGTTTCATCCTTTAGAGTCAAAATTTTAGAGACAGTAGAGGATTATAAACTGAGTATTTTGAAATAGGAACCAATGGTTGGAAATGCATATTAAAGATACCATGAGATCTTGTTTTCTGCAATAGGAATGTGGCTACAACATGACAGCGCAGCAGCTCATTTCGATGCTGATGTCTGTACGTGCCAGAACAATCACTGGATTGGAACGGGAGGTCCTGACCCTGGCCAGGGTGAATACCACATCTCACTCCTCTGAAGTTTTTCGTATAAGGGCACGTAAGCCATTGTATGATATCTCACCAGAATCTGAAGCGATACTGCTTGCCAGGAAACTTGTCTCCTTGTACAGACACCAGGATATTTAAAACAGTGCAGCGAAGTTTCATTCGCCATTGTAATGCATGTATTGAGACTGGTTTTTACCAATTTTGAACACTTGCTCTGACTTACAAGTTGTTGCTATGAAGTTTAAGTTGTTTATGAATAAAAAAAATTGCTGTTTACTTTGAAAACAAAAGCTGCTTACAAAAAACGTTCCTCACACGTATTACTCATTCAAGATTTCATGATTTCTGACCTTTGGGTCAATCCATACGAAATCAACCAATGGGTGTTACTGACATATTTTATTTTTACACATGCATTTTCTGTTTATGTAGGTATCTGGGAGTATAAAATGATTTTTAAAAAAATTTACCACTACCACTATGGATTCTAGGAGCCATTTTGTTTATAGGGACCAGCTGCTTTTGGCGTTTTTAGAGGTTAGCAATAAGTTAAATAACTTTTTTATTTATTAAGATATCAACTTGAAATAAAAACCATCTTATTCTAAAGGAAATCATCTACAAATCATGTTATGGCCAAAAAAATATGTTAAAATTTAAGGAAATAACCTAAAACTTAACTAGAAAAATGTGTTTTAATTGTAATAAAAATCTACAATAAATTTCAGCCCCTTTCATATCCTTTGACCAGAGAAACCAGATCACTGTTCGCTGTTCCTCGCTGGTGCAAACTGCTAACAGAGTGGACATGTTTACATGTAATAGCCAGAAGGCAAATGATGTGATCAGGATCAAATTTCGCACACAAGACTGCAGTCATAGCAACTCTAAGCATGCATGCGCAGAAGACAGAATGACTACCATGAAGGTGTGTTATGCTGAAAGTGTAGATAATTTTCGATTTGCCCTCGTACAAGGGGAGTTCAGGCATTAATGCAGTCAATGTGAGGTGTTGTTACTGCAGCTGAAATCAGGTATAGAATTCAGGTATGTAACTGTCTTTTATGTTTCTGCTGGGCTTTGGTGTCCTTTCTGTGTCTTTAAGCAGAAGTGATTTATCTCCCATATACTCCTATGTTAACTTCACTTTGGCCTGGAACTCAACATAGACATTTTCTGTCGCTAGGATTTTTGGGTCAACCATAGGTCTATCTATTGCCATAGGTCTCATTCTGCTATCAGATTCATGCCAGAGGAGGTTTACTTGTCAGTTTACAATTCTCTACCATATGTAGAATTTTGACTTTAAATGTTTGAGACATCCTGTATAGCATGATAGATGTATAAAATACAAGGTGTATTCAAAAAGTATCAAACCTTTGGTCGACAAAAATACATTTATTCATATACAAGACATTTACTCTAATTTCCTTCAAAATAGTCCCTTTGGTAATGCATACATTTCTCCCAGTGGTCCCACCATTGCTGAAAGAACTTCTGGGATGCATCTGTCGGAATGGTGTTCAGCTAGGCCATCGTATTTCATATATCCTCTCTTCCTCTCTTGATTCAAATGGGATCCTTTTCGTCGGAATTTTCAACATGGGGAATAGCCAAAAATCACATGTCAGGCAGGTAGGGAACCTGAGAAAGAACAGGAATGCTGTGTTTGACCAAAAAAGTCTGAATCAGATGGGCTCATGGCACCGTTCCCAAAAGCCTGTTGGATCTTGCGAAAGGTTTCTGCTTGAGTATCATCAAGCTTTTGGCAAAACTTGATGCAATTTCAGTGCTCAACTCGTTCCGTCATTTTCACAACAATTCACAATCCGACCGACAGGTGCTCGCTGCATGTCCTCACTCATATACCGATTGCTACAGTGCCTTTATAACCAGAGTGTGGCCATATGCGGGACAGTTTTCTATTGGTTGTTCATTGTCACATGCTGGTTTCCACCATGTTGTGCCCAAACTGCGAATATTTAGCACAGAGTTGTGTGGAGCTAAGACAGTTTTTTTTATAATTTTGAAAGATTTTAAAAGATTTTAGTAACCAAAAATGCCTTCCTGTGCTACAGTAGGGTGTTCTGATCTCTCTGATATGATTTTATAATAAAACGTTTTCCTCGCGATCCAGAAAGACGATCGATTTGGGTCGCGAAGACGAAAAGAGTAAAGTGGAAAGCTTCGGACAACAGCTGCCTTTGTGAGTTTAGTATCAAATGTTTCGATATATTGTATTTATTCTACAGTGGGGGACCACGAATCCGGAAATGGGTGTGATTACAAAGGGGGGGAGGTGCAAACGCGCATTTCGATCTCAAAGTGGTTTATCTCAGTTTTATTTATTTATTTATTTTTTGCACTTTACTTTTAAAGTGTAATCTTTTTTTATACACTTATTAAAAGTTTCATGCTAACCGTAAATTGAATCACCTATCTTTAATGTCTATCTATAAAATCGTCACAATTTGGTGAAACAAAACTCGTCGCAAGAAGCAATAGCGCCACGTGATCAGCCACTGCGGGGAAAAAATTATACTAAGAAAAAAATAGCATTCATTGATATAATTAATTCTCCATATCACCCATGTAACATGCACAAAAATAATGCTAAACATTTAGGGAGAAGGAAAGAGAAAAAAACAAAAAACAAAACAAAACAAACGAACGTCGAGTGCTGTAACATTCAAGAATGTGGATGAAGAATGTTCAAAACAAACGAACTTCGGGCTGATGGAGTTCAAACGAAGTTAGCGTATAATATACATCACAGTACATTAATTATACAGTATACAGGTGAATACAAAAGTCTGAACCTCCCCCCTTTTATTTTTTGAACCGAAGGAGATATGTCAATTTTGATGAAACCAATGAATAGGAAGTTGTGGGTGGCCTTATCCTATGGTGCACTTTTCATCATCCCAAATATGCAAATTAGGACATATTCAAAATTTATCTCAAAAACCGTAAGGGATAGAGAAAAAAACCCAATTGTTCAGCATAAAAAAACAAACAAAACAAAAAAAAATCATCCAAATCGGACCAACCAATCAGAAAATAATTTCTCAAAAAGATGGCAACTTCAAAACTGCTTCGATCTGATAAAGTTGCATTTTGTCCTGTTGCTTCTTTCCCGATCATATGAGAAAGAAATTAAGTATTGTTGCGAGAACATATGATAAAGAAGTTAAGTACTGTTGATTTTAAAGTAAATATTTTTCTGATTTTAAAAAAAAACATTTTGATGAAGTTCAGTGGGAAAAAGATATGAGTCGACGGAAAACAAAAACTGAACATGAAAGGCAATTAGAGCAGTTTCTTCTCGAGCCTAATGTTCAATGCAAGAGGCTTGTTATAGAAACACTAAAAATTAGCGAAAAAAATTGCAAACTTTACATTCCCTCATTGTCATAACATAAAAAGCAAATTCGTTAGGCGATTTGTTGTTATTCGTTTGAAAATTTTTGGTGTTAAGGAACAGACAAAATGTAGAGGAAATTAAGATAGCAAAAGTATGGCAATGCATACCATATTGTCATGAAATTAACTTTTCAGTTTTACATATTTGAAATTTCATTTGTATTTTGTTGTTGTTAAACTTATTTTAAAATTCAGTCAATAAAATAGCCTTTTTTTTTTCTTCATATAAGCTTATCTATTTTATTTCGGTTTTTTTCAGTAACGAAAAATTATCATTTTTTTTTAATAATTCCTTGATTTATTCTTTAATTATGTAATGTTAATAAAATTTTTGATAAGGTGGATATTCATTTTATTAAATAAAATTGTGACATGATTAATAATGAAATAATAAATGGGAAGAAACGAAAAAATGGAAAGAAACAAAAAATGGAAAAAAACAAAAAATAAATTTTAATTTACATTTTTTCAATTTATTGTTTTTTCTAATAATTAAAAGTGGGCTTTTATTTTTGATTTATTGATTCACTCCATTAATTCGAGGTTTTTTAATGTCAAAAATGCAAAAATCCTTGTTTCTGCTACAGTAATCTATAGACAGATTGGACACAACATGGCCGCCTGGCCTCTCAGGGCCACACTGGTTATAAAGGCACTCTATCGATTGCCAGAGACCAACGCCATCTGCAGGCAGGAAAAAATTCACACATTCTTGTGAATGCCTCCTTCTCATCCCCACCGAAAAAGGGCTCATGTGTCTCATTTGTTTCTGTGGGAAAAATTTAAAGTTTGATACTTTTTGGACATCTTATGAATAAATATTTTTGAAATTAAATACATCACGTTTAAATTCTAATTCGTGTTTTAAAAACTTTTTTAATGGAATTACACTCATGGGAAAACCTATGGGATACTATGGGATGTTCTGTTAAGACCCTGCTGCTGGAACATGATCTGCAAGTGCTACAAGCCAAAGTTCAGTCTGCAAGCCGAATCAAGACTATGCAAGGGTAGAAATTAACTACTGGGATGGTTGCCCACTTGGCAACAATACCAAAGAATCGAATGAAACAGAATGCCATTTGCCAGGTAACCACAAAAGCTCTTGCAGTTTTTAATTCCGGAAAACAAAATTATGTACACAAAAAGTAGCGATCGCTAGTACCCAAAGTAATCCCCATTGGCATCTAGCACCTTCTGCCAACGTAAAACTTGGATCAATCCCCATCTAGCACCTTCTGCCAACGTAAAACTTGGATCAATCCCCTGGCTGTAAAACTTGCCGGTCTTGGACTCAAAGAAGTCCGTGAGTGCCTTTCACAGGTCTGTATCATTGGTGTAGGATTTTCCATGAAGATGGTTGTCCAGAGAATGGAAAAGGTGAAAATCCATTGGAGCAAGATCTGGTGAGTAAGGTGGATGACACAAAGTTTCCCAGCCAAGCCGCTCTATGGTTTCCCTGGCCACCCGTGCAACATATGGCCAGGGAATGTCATGAAGGAAGAGTACCCCTTTGGAATGTTCCAACTGTTGGGAGTACAGGTTCCCAGTGATGGTTTGGCCAGTTGATAGCAGCTTGTAGTAAACCATTTGGCATCTAGTCCACCAAATAGAGCATGATCTTGCGTGGGTGTAGGGGTGGCTGTGAGGTGCGAGGCATGGTGTCCCGGAGTGACAATCAATGTTTGGAACGCTTAGGAGTGTCACGTAGGACCCACTTTTCATCACTGGTAAATATTCGATTAAATATGGGTGCATTACGATGTCGAGAAAGCAATGACATGCAGGCTGTCACTCGTTGATTCTTGTTGGATTCCGACAATGTGTGGGGTACCCATTTGCTCAACTTGTACATCTTTCCTAGGCTGTGCAGGTGATGTCTAATTGTTTCATCAGAAACCTGATACCGTCTGGCAAGTTCACCACATGTTAAACTGCTGTCCTTCTCTATGACCGTTTTCAGGGCCTGGTCATTTAAGGCTTGTGGTCAACCACTGCAAGGTTCATCAGAAATGGCAATTCTCCCGACCTGAATTTCTGGAACCAATGGCTTGCAGTGCGTTCATTCACAGCATCATCCCCAAACGCAAGATACATTTGGTGACTTGATGCTGTGAATCCACCTTGAAGTCATAAAGCAAACAACACCTAACCATTTCCTTCGATACCTCCATTTGTCTTCACTTCTGCACGAGATGTGATTGATGTGAATGCCCAACAGCCCTGTATTTATACAGGCTAACCTTCCTGCTCCACCCTGACAGATTTTGGACCACAATGTACACTCATTTGCATATCTTCTATCACTTCCTTTTATGGCAACATAAAAACGGCAAGAACTTTTATGGTTACCTGGTAGATTAGCCAATAGGTGTTAGCTTTATTCAAGTTTGATCACAAAGATATACACAATCACACAAATCACACTCAAAACACCGTATTTTAAGGGATGCGGGTACTGGCACTTAAAAACATTACTTCTGTAATGATTTCCCGATTGGTAATTGACACCTACCACATGGCTGGTCGAAGGTCATACTCGCGGGCAACTGGGAGTAAAAGATTGCTTGCCAGAAGAAATTTTCAGGGCCAGTTGCCGGCCGGGCAACCCCCAGTGATAAACAGGTTGCCAGAATGAATTTTTGGTTGTCTGTGGCAACCAGGCAACTGCTAATTTTGAACCTTTCTATGTTAGGCTTCTTATGGATTGTCGACTGGTTGCTAGCAACCTCAAGACATAACTAGAAAAGTTATCGTTTACGCACGTGGTTTAGGCAAACCGTCAGTTGCCAGAGGCCAGAAAATCAAGTGAACCCATTCAGCACTGGGTTGACTTGTTTCTAATGACGTCTACACACTATGCGAGCAACCACCCTTTCTCAATCGGGTTTTTTGCTTATATCTTTGAAATAAACAATCATGGCCGGCCCAAGCACGATGCTGGTGTGGCTTCACAAGGTCCTGCGCTTCTGAAGTCCACACGCCCTGATTTTGCACGTTACAAATATTTATGAAAATAGGTCCGCAAGAGCATTTAGCATTATGCACCAGGCCCCTAAATAGCATTTTGCATGAGGCCTCGCTTTTTTTGGGCCTTGTTGTTATCCCCTTTGTCTCTTTTCATTTTAATTTATGGTCATTTTAAGGCCTCGGAAAAACTTTGAAACATTCCTTTATTTCCACGTTCTTGTAATAGGAGATTACCTTATGTTTTTCTTTCTGTTTTGTGATTTTTTTTTAATAATACATTTATAGCTACTATAACTATATTCTCCACATCCATCTGGAGAGGTAGCCAGTGCGATGCTGAACATCGATAGGAAGGCAAGAACGAACGAGAGCAATAAGAACAATGGCGACTATTTGTTTATGTATTCGGTCTCCCGTCTTCGGTTTCCTATTATTCGCAACCACAGTTGCCAGCAACTATAGTTTGTTTCCGTCATCTTGAGTCCAACTTCAAAATAAGCGGGTTCTTCTGCACGCTCTAGTTTCGCTGAAGTACTTTCACGTGCTCATATAGTTCCCGGATTTCTGAATTTGTCACTAGGCTTTGCTAACATTTGCTTACGCAAGGCCCGAGAGGATGAGGGCCAGTATTATGCATAACTGAGCTCTCCCAGAGAAGGAAAAAAGACACTTTAGGCGCCGTGTCACTATGGTAACATGCGATGGGATACATGCGCAGGGGCACCTGCGCATTTCGAACTTGGCCTCAAGATAAGGGAGACAAACTGTAGTGCGTAAGAGGCCTTAAGAACTTGTACGACTCCATGCTACGACGTGTGCCAGAATGCATTAGAAATGTGGCAGCCCAACATCCTATTGAGAGTTTAATAATTTTGGTATTTTGACCAATAAACTTTGTCATATGCACACTCATTGTTGAATCATTTGTTGTTGTTGGCGAATACTAACTTCCTTTCAAATATCTTTTCAATCTGATGATTCCTTGTGGGTGAAAAGAAGAAAAAAAAAGCGAATGTCAAATTTTGATGTCAGTCAGTTTTAGTTTTTAGTTTGTTTTTTTTTTTAATAGAATATGTTGCTCTTTTAATTTGCTTAATTTGGATTTCTTATTTTCACTATTGAGCACAACTTTCAAAATGTATGCCCAATATTTTATAACTTAATCTCTCTTGTTGATTACTGTTTTTTTTTTTGTTGTTTGTTTGTTTGTTTTTTTTTCCCTTTTTGTTCTGGTTCTTCAATTGCAGTTTGCTATTCATTCTTTATTTATGGCTGCAATACTTCATTGCGGGCAATACATCACGATAACTTCCCAATGGATATATTAATGTATCTTACACATTACAGGATATGAATCACCCCCACCAAAATGGTATTTCCACTTAACGTTATGACTAAGTGTATAAAATCAACTCTTTCGTGGAAGGCACTTTCGAGCTAATATTCTATGCAATGGAGAGGATTGCAATTTCACTAAGCGTTTCCTGTATTGATTTCTTTTTATTTTCCTAATTCCTCCAAGACAATGTAGGAGTTGAAATTTTTTCCCTATACGTATACAATTAATAAGGATCCTTTATGAACAGTTTAAAGGATTTAGAACACGACCAAGGGCGAGTAGAAAATGAGAAAAATCAACGAGAATTTCACGGATCTTGAATGTCGTGACGATGTATCCGTCCGTCCTGCAGCCAAGGGCCGCCAAGTGAATCGCATTATTTAGGCCAAGTGACAATGTATGGGTGGAAATAAGAAAAGCTTAAAAATACGCAATTAAACGAGATGGTGATTTTTACATGTCATCCTTTTTATGAGTCCTATGCATTTATTTCTACAGGCTATAAACACATATACTCTCATCAATTAACAGAGGAAAGTTAAAGTTTTTTGATTGCGAAATATTTTTTTTTTCCTTTCTACGATTCCGGAAAAATAAACAAATAAATAATATAAAGAAAAACAGAGAATTAACACGAGATACACGTAAAAAAAACAGCTTATCATCCTACTACAGACTATTATTAATCTACTCGAAAACTATTAGAATTGTAATCCGATCGTACATGTCTGACACTTGACCTCATTATAACAACAACTCAACATTTTCTTACTCACCTCAAATTTTAGTTTAATGGAGAATGTCACACCAAATGCAACACTGATCAGCTTGCAAGTTATCATCTTCTGGCATCAAAAAGACGGAATATCCACACATTTTTTTGGCTATAACGATAAGATCGACGTGACCTTCTTTAAAAAGTTGTTTATAACAAATGCCACCTGCTCCGAGGGTGAGCGGCGACGGCGGCGGTGGTGGTTCCACTGGGCATACAACGACGACGAGCGAAGGACTTTGTGACCATGCTGTCATTGTTTACTGGACCCGAAATCGCATCACAAGCCAGGCACCTTTGTACCATCATCGAGGGCAACATCGTGCAAAGGACATCGGCAGCGTTCGAACCATCCACACTGATCTCCTCCGGGCTTTATCACTTAAACGACCGCTATTATTTTTATATTAAAAGGCTACAGCGATTAGAGTTCTTCCTTCCAAGAACTGCCGTGTATGTGTCAACAACGAATCGGAGCTGCTCGAAGCGCGCCAAGCGGCAAAATAGGCCGCACACTCGTGTCTGGTTTTCTTTTCTCTCCCTCTCTTGCTCTTTTTTTTCAGTAGTAAAACCTAAGAGGGGAGGGGTAATTGTTTGGTTCTGCTTTTAAAAATGCGTACAACGTCTACAATGAAATCATTCACACAGAATATTCGTGTGCCCTCGGGCGGATTTCTAACGAGCGGCCTTTGGTCATTGACACCTATCGTTTGCTCGGGATTGATCACTGTAGCGCCAATTCGTATGGCTTCTAGTTGGCTTCGCTTTCCGGTTACTCTCGTTTTGAAGTAATGACGACAGAAAATGTGCTTTAGAAAACGTTCTACATTTACATTTACTGTAAATGTGCGAATGCCAACATTTTGCTGACTGCCCCCTTAATCCTCGACGTAAGCAAAGAAAATTAGCTGAGATTATTTTAGGGCCTCCCTTCTTTAACTCGAGTTGATACAGCAGGGAGGATCCACACCATTAACTTGGGGATGGCGAGTGCCATTTTTGAATGGTATTAGGGGAGGGGTATTCCAAATTCCAAACTCATGTACAAGCTTGCTTCCGAACCCATGTAAAAACAATACGTCTAGCAATGGGAAACACGCCATCTAAATCTGCCCCTGTAATTTAGAAAAACTGATTATCCTAGAGAGATTCATTAAGAGAATAATATCCCCGGCGTTGCTCGGGCTCTTTTTTGATGAAATTTTGCTGAATGTGAATATACAGAAAAAATGAACACACGAAAAAGCTTAGAATTAATACAATAAAAAAATTCATAATGAAAAACCGAAAAATTCTTTTCAAATGCTCCCAATGGATGGACTTCTCCAACTATGCCACAGCTAGCCTAAATAATTTCTTAGCCCGTAATCTTACTTTAGAAGTACACTCGCCCTTCTGTGGTGAACTTCGGGGATATAACCGGAGCCTACGAGAAATAGTGTTTCTCGTAGGCTCCGATATAACTCCCTTACTTCTTGGGTGGCAGTGGATGTACAGTCAACCAAAGGAAATAATCCACACGAGTTTAATACTTAACATTACATTTCATGCTATTGTGTTGTTTTAATAGCTTTTTTAATTATAATTATTTAAATTTAATAATGTTAACTCTAAATGTAATATTAAATTATTAAAAATAAATTAATATTGAAACGGTAAAACTTAGAGTAAATTTCAAGTGTGGATTATTTCCCTTTGACGACTGTACATGATCGTTTGTGTCCATGTGCTCTGCAATTCCAACAATTTGAGTGGGGTTATTCACCACTTGGTAATCTGCTGTTGCAATTCACACTCTGCTATCCAGGTCTTGAACAAAACTTGGGCGTTCATCACGAGGTCTAGCAGTCGCCGTTTCTTCTACTGACGGCCGTCTGGGAACTTCGATGACCGCTGGACCACAGCACTTGCTCAGTTTTTCAATAGTCTGCTAACTCTCATTATTTCCAATTGCTGTTCATGTTAAAAGATTTTAAAGAAAATGTTAAGTTCTAAGAACTATGGATTCTAAGAAAAGCCCCAACAACAGGAATTCTATGCATTGTTACAAATTCAATTTTGTTTTATAATTCGCAGAGGTGGAATGGAATCTTCGTTACATATCTTAATGAACATTATATATCCAGGGTTGCCAACTTACCGGTTTTTAGATGGGAATATTTATTGTTGGATATTGTTATAATACTAGTTAAACAATGCACAAATGTAATAATTATTACACGGTTGGCAACGCTGTATATACCGGGTCAATAAAAAGTCCCGGAACGATCTAATACATCGAAAAATACAAAAAAAGAAAAGATACGTGTCAAATATTTTTTGAATGCTATTTAATAGAGCCAAAATTAGCCCCTTGCACCCCTCGTAAGTGTTAGGATAGGGGGGCAACTTTGAAATTTCAAATGGGAACCCCCAAATTTTTTGCAGATTCGGTTGGCGTTGCAAGTGCAAAAACATCAAACTAGTTCGAATATTTCAAGAAGTCCACTTCAAAAAACATCCAATACATTTTGAAAGCTAGGGTATAATATTTAATAGTGGTAAAATTAGCCTTTTCAGGGGTGGGCGGGGGCAACTTTGAAATTTTAAATTGATTTATTGTAAATTCAGATTCTTCAAATTTTTTATCATTATTTTTTTACGGTAGATGGCGCTGTAATCACAAAGGGAAAAAATAATTCGAATGTCTCCGGAAAAACTTTTGATGCAAGGGGGAAAATGTTTGCCCATTTTCCTGAGCACTGCACTCAAAGTAATTAGTCTCCGGAAATAAAAAAACAAAAAAAAAACAACTACTTTTATCGTAAACCAGGAGTAATGACGTGGACGTAGTTTTCTAGTCCCTTGGGGTGATTTTTTCAAGTGAGTCCCCTCGCCTCTCACTAAACAATGACCCAAGAAGCACTTGGAATGCCATTGAATCTGACTCTACAATAGAAAAAAAAGTATCTCGAGTTACTGCTTATTCTCGGAGAAAAGCCCGAACAACAGGAATTCTATACATTGTTACAAATTGAACCTTATTTATAAAGCACAAACTTTGTATTGTTGGTCATTAGATGTACAACTCCAAGACAAAAGTTTAGCAATGAGATTAATTCTAATCTCTATCAAACACAAACTTCAAATTATACAGAAAAAAGAAATATGATTATTTTATGAAGAATAACATTATTACTTCTCAATGCATTATTTACATATCAGTTTGTTTGTTTTTTAATATTTATCATGAGGCTAAATTTTAGCAATTGTTATTAAAAAAAAAAGTTAACCATAAGTGTCTAATACATGGTCACACCACCTTTATTTTTTAGAACTGCCTGCATTCTACGTGGTATTGATTCAACCAGTGTTTTTTACACCCCTCTGTTGAGATATCCACCCAAGCATTCATGACAGCTTCTTTTAGAGACTTCAGAGATGTTAGATGTGTCTTTCTTATCTTTTTTATTTCATTGTTCTCCAGATGCTTTCACTGCATTAAGGTTAGGGGAATTCCCTGGCTATTCCAGATCACCAACATCGTGCTGCCACAACTATTCCTTTGAAACTTTAGCTCTATGAGCTGGTGCTACATCTTGTTGGCATGCACAATCCTTTTTAGGAAAATAGAACTGCATTGTCGGAATTAGATGATCATCCGTGATGTCTGTATATTTCTTCACATTAACATTGCCATCAATTATGCAAAGTCTTCCGAGACCTTCAGCAGTAAGAGTGCCATAACCCATCACTGATGAAGGAAATTTAACAGTTCCTGAAATGCATCCGGAAGATAACCTTTCATGTTGCTTACGAATGAGAGTTTCTTTACCATCATTGATTGCACAAAATCGACACTCATCAGAAAATATAACTTTTTTTCAATCCATTACATCCCATCCAGAACATTCTTTATACCACTGAACACCTTTCTTTTTCATAGTGGTTGTGAGTTACTCATTAAAATTGTAGCCCAGTTCTTTTATGCATCAAATCGTCGTTTTTGGAGAAACATTTTTCTTAATTATTTTACATCATTCTCTTGTTATGTCCCTTACTATATGCTTACTTGTATGTGGATGTATGGATTTACTTAGATTTGTTGTAATTCTGTATCTAAATGGAATACGACCTATCTTCACAGGACTTTTTTTTGCTCAACCTGACTTCCGCAACAAAATGCCCAAGTTTGTTACACACATTATGAAATTGCAGAAATTGGTTTTAGCTTACTTTTCTTTATTGTGTTTAAGATAGGAAAGCAGTAATTTTCCCGATGTGTTTTTTACATTCTTTCAAGAAAATGGCGCTTGAATAACTAGACTGATAACAACAAAAAATTAATTTCCCGAGATGGGTAAAGGAAAGTAGCGGAAGCACCGAGTTCATATACAGGGTGTTTCATAAGGTATAATCCAAACTTCAGACACAAGTAGGAGGCATGAAGGTGACCACATGAAAAGACATGAGTAAGTATGCACTGTGCACACGTTTATTATGGAACTGCGAATCCACAGAAGCTTTACAAAAGATGCTCAAAAAGTGAGCCAGCCATGGCCTCACATGCATGGTATCGACACAACATGGACTCCCGTATGAGGCCAAAGATTCCGGGCATTTCTCTGATGTCATCTGAAACAACTGCGATGCAAGCTGCCAGATCTTCAATGCTTGTCACAGGAATTAGGCACACAACTGATTTCATGTGGTCAAAAAAAAAAAAAGAAATCCTTGCCAAAGAACTGCAACCTGTTTGTGTTGTGCCGTCATTTGCATGGCTTATCACTTGTCGTCCCCCCCCCCCCCCC
>JAHWFO010006418.1:2422221-2472157 GCA_023313115.1 Rhysida immarginata
GTCATCTGTTGGTAACCTTCCAATTATAAACTTATTAAGGATTCAATTATGAACTCAAAAAATGCATCATAATCGGATGCAGCATTCAAAAATGAAACTAACATTTCTACATACAAATCATGCATCATGCCTGTTCAGTTTAGCAAGTTTCACACGCGCAATTCATTGAAGAGTCCATACAATGGCTAGTACACAATTAAGGAAATGACTGCCATGATTATGTACTATGGTGCTGCTTTTATCAGGACAGACATCCATACATGCAGGAATGTTTCGGTTCATTTTTGACCGAACTATTCATTTGATTATAATGTTTTTTTTTATTGAGTTCATAATTGACCTTTATCCCCTGTATTGTGATTGGCTGCCACTAAATGTCACTGACTTTTTTACAAAATGCAAATGGCGAATACTGGACGTGTTAACGGCATTTGTTGACTGTATCGTAAGTGAAAGTTTTAATTGTTGTTGTTCAAAATATTTGTTGCTATGGTTAAATATTGTTGTGTTCCCAATTGTCGGAGTGAGGAGAAAAAAATAAACATCATTAGAAAATAATTTTATAGGCAATTTGGAAATAACTATGAAATTAAAATTATGAAAGGTTATCAGTAAACATTTAAATCATTATATTTTTACAAATTTAAGGTTAATAATGTATGCTGAATTAATAAAGATAATAATAAAAATCTTTAAAATAGTAAAAACCTTTGGAAAATGTAAAGAAAAAGACTTTACTCATATCACAAGTGCTTACAACACGACCAAGGGACGCCATTTTTTATGTGGTCACGTGGGTAGTCAAAGCTACGACGGCTAAGAAGGGGTGTGAGAACGAGAGTTTATGATAAAGGTCAATTGAATAAAGAACAAGTCTAATTGGAATGGTTTACGAAATAAATTTTATGTATGTCCTAATTAGCATAATCAGGTCATCAGAAGGTTACCAACAGATAGCCCATCCACAACAGATTAAACATTAACAGATTTTTAATTTCTACAAGTTATCAAGTAATTTGAGTGATACAGATTTTTCAACCCCCCCTTTAGAATATAACCAGTTTCAGAACTTTATAGCTATTTAGAGAATTTTGTCAAGGTATCTTCTCCCTCCTTCAAAATTTATAGAAACATAGCCACTACAGTTTTATGCAATGGGAGATGTGGTTTACTGAGAAAACTTTGAAGCCAGTATCTAAAAGATCTGGATCGTCTCTCGACCTCAATCTCATGTGGGAAATCATCAGTGAAATATTGAATATAAACAAAAAATCCAATCGTTATGTTCAGTATATCTTAAAGGACTAAATTTTTCTGGATTCCGAGTATTATCGCACGAGACCTAGACTCCATATAGGAGGTTTGTTCAAAAAGTTCCAGAACATTTTAAATGGCATGCCTACAGTTAGTTATACATGCACAGGCATCTAAACAGATGTATTGCATCTTGTGAACATAACTACCGAACGTCTTCCCATGGTTAGATTGTCAATATATAACTTAGTAACTGTATGTAAGGTGATCTCTCGAGCATTCCATGATATGTTTAATTCTCACAATAAGCAAATTGCACATACAATCTTGTGCAATAAAATTCTGCATCAAATTGGGGAAAAACATTCACAGAAATCCATCAGATGCTTCAACAAGCTTATGGCAACGAATCAGAAAAGGTTGGGAATCAGTTGAAAACTATGAAAGTTCTGGATGTCTTATCTCCCTCCCCAAACAACCCTGACCTGGCTCCATCAGATTTTTTGTGTTCCCCAAACTGAAAGTACTGCTGAAAGGGAAGAGATTTGACACCACTGAGGAAGTCAAGAAAAATTACTAAAGGCAATTCCAAATGAAGCATTCCGGGACACCTTCAAAAAGTGGAAACATTGCTGGGACAAGTGTATTCGTTGGGGATGAGATTACTTTGAAGGAGATAAAGACCACTGATCCACAGTTGAATGAGTTCTTACAAAATAAAAATAAAAAATAAAAGTTCCAAAACTTTTTTAACAGACCTCGTAAAAATGCATCTAATTTCAGAAATAATTTTTCAAAGCACCATCTATTTACTGCTTTGTGTTTAATTCCTGGAGGAAGTAAACATGCATATCCTTTTGATTGGCTGTATTTATTCATGTTTCTATTAACATTAATGCTTAATAAATTTCTGAAAAAAAAATTTTTTATTAAAATTTTCATGCATACCACATTATTAGGGCTAGCTTTTTATCATATAGGAATGGATTAAGACTTCAACGTGAATTTCTTACATTTGATATTAAATAATTGTGTTTTTGAAACCAATTAACTGTATCGTATGTAAACAAGTGAACCCCATTATTAACTACTGCATCCTAACTAATCATTAACATATTGGTTTACAGCTTGGCAATAATATTTACAAAAACTTTCTTCCATATTTATATTTACACTCCTAATTTTCTAATGAGCACCGTGTATATCTAGGTTTATAAAAAATACTATGCAGATGCATTATCATCTTTTCTTAGAATGTCTGCCACCCTAAATCCTTCGATCAGTTCTTTATTCTGGTAAAGTAAAAGTATATATATATTTAAAAAAAAAAGAAAAAGTAAAATAAAGAAGGAAAAAAAAAAATAAAAATAACAGCCGAATAAATATAAGTAAAAGTTGAAAAAAATTATTCTTCACTTATTTTAATTAAGAGTGTTTTGTAATTTTACAATAACTGCAGCAATTTTTATTATAATAATTTTTTTCCACTATGTTCTTACATGTAAATTAACCTTTCAGCATGAACTAGGAAGACAGCTGACAACTGTGGCAGTACCTGCTGCATAGTGAAGACAATTAAAAAAAAAAAAAAAAACAAGTTTAAAAAAAAAAAAAAGAAAAAAATAAAAAAAGATGGGGAGGGGAAACTTATATTTTTCATTTTTTACCTCTTATTAATGATTTCTGCTCACTGAAATGAAAAACAATTTAAGTACAATTAAGGGAGGGAGGAATAAGGGAAGAGATGGTATAATAAGAAAAATAAAAGCAGCCCACCTATTTGTTTACAATTTCACATGCTCACAATGACATTTGATACAGAAATCTTCATTTTTAACCTCTAAAGAGAAATATTAATTATACAGTAAGACCCCACTTAATGCTGCTCCGTTTAACGCCGTATCGATGTAATGCGTGGTTTTCTTTTGAGTTCTACATTTTGCATCAATTCGCTGTAGCGCAGTTTTCAAAACCGTCATATTCACATAAAAGCGCAGTAAAATTTCGATTTATGCCGAAATCTCAAATTTGTGCCTTGATACTCTCATGCAGTCTCGCAGTGCAGTACATACCAAAACCTGCTGCGATCACACTTCATATTTATGATTGGCCATCAATGTTATTGTGTCAGGATTGTTTCAAAATGAGTGATCGCAAAGAAAAAAAAAAAAAAGTAACCAGGAAAAAAAAAATCATTTCCTTGGAAACTAAAATGCAGGTGTTCGGGCAAGTAGGTGCAGGTGAACACCAAATTGACATCGACACTGCATTTAATTTGTCAACTTCAAAAATAGGGGCAATTTTAAAAACAAAAGGGGGAAAAAAATCAAATCATCAGCAACTAAAACCACTACGACTTCTGCAACAACAATTGTCCATTCTAGAAGCATTATGATTGAGGAAATGGGAAAACTACTTTCCATCTGGATTGACGACAAAATCAAATGCAATATGCCATTAAGTCAAGCAAACCTAATGAAGAAAGCAATACAAATCGATATTAGCAATAAAAAACGTCTATAATTATCGTAATACAAAAGTAATAATACATGTTACGAAATATAACAAAACAGAAAACGTATAGTTTTTTAATCACTGTCCTGTTTCACCAATCCCCACTATTTACATGTTAAGATGACCTGTTTCATTTAACGCTTGGTTTTTCTGGAACTTATCCCCCGCATTAAATGGGATCTTACTGTATATTTTTTTTTTTTTTTTACTTTTGCATCATTTTTTTGGTATCAAAAATTATACCAAAACAATAAGAGCTGTATGAAAAAAAAAAAAAAAAGAAATCATCGTTTCCCCCCCCAATAAAAATTTCTCACAAACATTTACATATGATACATTTGTCAACGGTAACAATAGGTTTCCATGAGAACTGCGTCCAAAATTGATCAACAATGGTATTGAACAGTAGCTACAATCAATACAATGGAGAGATTGTTTTGTTTTGTATTTTTTAAATTCATTCATCTTCTTTAATTTTTTTTTTTTTTTGGATACTGGTGAAGCAGCTTAAAAATTCAAGAATACCAATAAGAGGAATACTTAAGCTATTATATTTTCCATAAACTAAAATTAGATAAAAATAAATAAATAGATCTTTATACATGTATATTTTACAAACAATTTAGTTTTATCAAATATAAAATGCAAAAAAATGCAGCAGATTCTTGCAATATATTTTTCTTTTCTTTTTTTTGTTTATTTTTTTTTTTATTTTTTTTATTTTTTTGTTTAACCCCCCTCCCATAAAAGTCTGCTAAACAGCTCGTATTCTATTTTTAAAAAATCAATAATCAAATTATTCAATTACAAAATTAAAATCATGGATCTATCCAATTGTCCTCTAGACTGCAAAAGAGTAATAAAAATCAAACAAAAAAAAGCATCTTTTTTTCCTGGTTAAAAAGAAGGGAAAAGGCACACACAGAGTACTCATTTAAAAACCATAAAACAAGCAGTAAGATTTACTCTCAAAAGTAAGAGATAGTACACTAACGGATTTTTCACACTTTCTTATAATAATAATAATACAATTAAAAAAAAAAAAAAACAAATAATAAAAAAAAGACCCACTTAGTATTTACAACATTGTTCAAATCAAACTTTTAAAATTTTCTGGATGCCATTTTAAGAATCGGACAAAGGAATGAATTGGCTATTGAGAGAAGCCATGAGTCTCTCAAATAGCATAACAATTTAACGCATAATCAAAAAATATATATATATTTACATAGCATAGAAAACAATTTTTGAAAAGTTTGTTTTTCTTTTTTTGATGATGAGAGGTAATAATAATAAATGATTTGCTGGATTATACATATATATTATATGTAGTCACATATATATATACATATATACACCTCAATGTATATCATTTCTTTTTAAAATGCACAAATGTGTATATACATGTACACTTAAATATATATGTATTTCCCAGGACTAAAAACAAGAAAATCAAAGAGAATATAAAACAAATAATAATAATAATAATAATAATAATAATGAGGCAAATAAATGGGATGAGGAGAGAAGCAGGCAGTCTGGAGGAAACAATTTCAATAGAAACTAAAATACTATTTTTCCCCGTTAATGATTTCACTGTTACTTCATGAATTCTAGCCAAAGCTCGATATAAGTTTCGTTTCTTTTCGTTTAAATTAAATTATAAAACATTGGCCACAGTTTACTAAAATTTTTATGACTAATATTTTTTGAGAGCTGTTTTTGTTTATCATATCCACTGTATAATTACTGATTTATCTCCCTGGCCATGCCAGATCTTGTATATAATAGTCAATTTGCAAGAAAAATGAAGCTAAAAAACGGCCAAATTTTTCTTTTTTTCCTAGTTTGTCAATATTAACTGCAGTTTTAAGCTGCGGAACATGGAAAGTCTACTATAGATTCCCTAACGTCAATGGCTAGCCACTGGGCTCTGTTGGACACACACACCCATCATCGGGGATTCATCACGTTCGGTAGTCTGTCGAGAAGCGGCAGTATCTGAACTAACTATACTAGATGCAGAACTACTGGAGAGGCTAAAAGGAAAGTTTGATCCCAAGTAAGTGGGATTGCCGATAGGCTGTGTAAAAGAAGATGCAGGAGCTCCATAAGCAGCAGTGGCATAACCGTCCAGTGGCACATTCAGCGAGCCTGTTTGAGTGCAGTCTAAAGTTGGTCCTTGTGACTGAGGTTGCATGTGATATATATTAGTACTAAGATCTACAGTTGTTCCACGTACTTGTGGACAAACCTGATGTAACTGGTCCATAGTAGCCAAAAGATGTTGACTATGAGCATGTCGCCTAAGATGAGCATGATGAGGGTGAGGATGGCCTCCCAGTGTTGCAGAACTGCTAGATGATGTCCTAGGAGGCACAACAGTCGCATGTGAATGCTGTCCTAAAGCTGTTGCTGAAACAGCTAAATTACCAGACCACAAAGTAGCATTCTGTGTCCCTTGCGTTAAACCTTGAGGCTGCCGACTCTGACCTATATTAGGGCTTTCACATTCCATAGTTGCTGGGACAGGAGCATATGTTTGTGTATACATATGTTGTGCTTGGGCAGGTTGCCCGTGGAGATACTGGTGAGTTGGATCTGATCTAGCACGCCCACTTGATTGAGAATTAGATGATGACCCTAGAGAACAGAATATACATTCATAAAACTCAATTCCAAACTAAAAAAAAAAAAACAAAAAAAAAACAAAAACAGTAATAAATCAACATTTAAGAATAAAAAATTAAAGTAACCTGAACCAATTGAACCAGATCCTGTACTACTAGGACTGGAAATACTCTGTTCCATCGCAGGACTTGTACTTGTACTGTTCGAAGTATTGGTACTCTCATCTGTTGTTCTCTTGAAAAAATTGTGTTGCAAAGCATAATACGGAGTTATACGGGTCTTTGGGTCATAATCTAACATCCGTAAAATTAAATCCTATAAAACACAAACATTTATATATTCTACACAATAATTTCAGCTTATCAGCATGAAGTCAAGTCATCTATAAAATGATAAAATTCAAAGTTTTGTCTAAGCATTAAAATAAAAATAAAATGCAAATTTAAATCTTCTCCAATTTGATACCGAAAATTCTATAAAAGAAGACAACTGATGAGGACAGGAGTCTCCTTACCAATTTAAAAGATGAAAAACAGATGCTGTATTATCAGGAGCTAAAAAAACAAAGCTATACAACGAAACTGTGGATAAATAATACACACACACACAAAAAAAAAACAAAAATAAACAAACGGAACCCACTTATCCACAAAGATGTTCATAACCACTCTGGTGGAGTGGATTTAGTCCTTGAAGTGTATGTGCATCCATCTTGTTAAACTTCTTTTTTGAATAAGTGGTTTCCGTTGAGTTTTTTTTTTTTTCATGTTGTCTTAAGTTTGGAGACTTAACATTAATAGGCCAATTAACATATTTAGATTGACTCAAATGAAAAATAATTAGCCCCAATAATTTTAATTCTTCAATTTACCAACTTTTAAACTTATGCCATAACGAATAGAATTAATAAATGTGATTACTCTCGTAGTAACCAATGCTAAATTCAGGCAAGGTGGTGGATGTGTGAAAGAACAGTGCTGCTATCGCTATAGACCAACTTCGCAGCGAATGCTGCTTACTGCAAATGTTAATTTCAGGTTTCAAGTTAAGTTTCTGCCGTATATGTTATTGTTTCACTATCTAAAAGTGATGAGCATGTTATAATGTGTTATTAGCATAATTTGTATTAGTTAATTAAATAATGTAATTAGTTAATTATTACTTGCTAAATTTAAAACAGCATTTTTACTCAAATTTTAAAAAATTTACTCGCTGTATTTACTCGTGCATGCAGCTTATGGCAGCAGATATGCCTACTTCATTCCTTCGATGATAGCAAATTTCTGACTCTCATGGTCGTTGTTCTTGAAGATCACCAGAATTAGGCCCATTTAGAGTTGGAACAGAATCGAGTTTCAACGATTTCTTTTGATTGAAAACAAATTTAAAACTGCAGGATCGTAGAAAAAGCACGACGCTTCGAAATCTATGAAATGTGAAGTTTCTATTGGGTTTCTTATTTACACACCCAAACAGAGAACAATTTAAAGGCAAGCAACTCTTGCATTATGTAGAATTGAAAGCGGTTCTCGTAGCAGGAAATGACTTCTTGTTCCGCTGATTCTCCACAGGGGACAAGAGAGCCAATTTTCAATCTTCCAAGGCATTTTTCATAATAAAACATTAGGAAAACCCCAAAAATTTTGAATGATATATATTTTATTACCCTGGATGCAAAAAAAAAAAAAGTCGAATTTTTCCGTGGAGTTTACCTTTAAGAAACAGTAAATGAACAGTAAGAAGAAAAGAAAAATCATGTTTGAAAATTAATTTTTAAAACTACTGTTAACGTTCCATTTTTTTTCCCTTGTAAGCGAGGGCTAGCAATTGAAGGTCTTGCAATTTGAACATTTTCTGGGGTCCAAACACTCCAAGGTCTTCTAAGTAGTTTTCTTTTTAATGCCGAACTTGTGACCATGACATCAAAACAGAACAACATGCTTTACGGTCTAGAATAGCAGCATTTCAACTAAGCATGAATATGAAAAACTATGTTAGAGATTCATTGTTTTTGATAAACATTTCAATAATAAACAGCCTGTCAAAGCCACTATGGCAAGTGAATACTAGATGTATGAGATCTGGGAGGTTTTATTTGTGCATCCTTTAGAATTCTGTACAAGTTTAATCAATGAAGAATCACAGAAAAGTTGGTTCATGGATTCAAATTCAAACAACGGTTTAAGTGTATATACAAGTTTTTTCTGTAAAACTTCTAAAAAATTAAGGATTTGCATAAATTCTGAGGGAAGAAGAGAGAACTTGTAAATAGGAGGGCTTGCTGAAAAAGTAATGCCTCCTAATTTTTTCTGTTAGTGTTAATACTGTTCAGAGTACCAGCTATCACACATTCTGCTCAGCTAACTTTCCAGCTTCACTGACACAAGTTTCGTACATCTGCCGTTGTGCAGCTCTGAATTATAATCGGAAACATGACGGCGTGTAATAGCACGATGTTTGTGTGTATGAAGCAACATATTGAAATATAAGTTTTTTAACTGCAGAAAATATGCTCCGATAAACATTCATAGGAGGCTGAAGGATGTTTATTGCCATCAGTGTGTCAAATCTGTACTCTACGACATTGGTCTGTTTTTGGACACCCCCCTTCTTCATATATCATCTATAAAAAGATGCAATCAGTAACACATTTGACCATTCTTTACTGAACCTGAAGAAGGCTGCAGACAAGTTTTTCTTATACTCCTCTGGCCACTCAGCCTTTAAAGGATCCAGTAACTGATGAAAATACTGACCAGTGGCTTATGAATGTGGTACTAAAGCACATTCCACATCAGTTCAATGGTGTTTAAATCCAGCCTTGGCACAAGCTTGGTGTCAGCATCAGTGAACCGTGAACTGGTTGAACGAACAGAATGGCACCAAGCATTGTCTTGCTGGAAGGAGAAGTCTGGTGCATTGCCAAAAATTCTGCCATTACTCCAGATAGGTTATTCTTCTCCATCTCTTGGTACCTTGGGATAATTGAGTCATATGTTAACATCAGTTATGGATCCTGTGCCTCCAGGACCAGACTTCTTCACTATAGGCACGAGACACTCTTGATCATATTTCTCTTATGGTTGCTTCCAGAATCACAAACCATCATCGCATTGCTGGAGAGTGAAGTGGCTTTCTTGACTCCACATAACCTTCGCCAAATCATCAGTGGCAGTGGCAACGCTCCTTACAGAGTCGGACTTCAGTTGTTTGGTGAAAACTCACTACAGACCACAAAGAACATACAGCTTTGAGACAAAAGAGCGCTTCTTTCCAGTCCTTTCAAAAAACCCCATGAAGGACACATTGCACTGTGTGAAGTGATGGGCCATGAGCTATGGTCAATCAACAGGCATCTAGAATCACTACAAAAGCAGCAGTGATATCTTTAAGTGTGCTTTTGCAATTCTTCAGCACTACCAAAAAAGATCACATTGGACCCTCTTCTACATGATTCTAGATCACCCAGAATGTTGTGCTGTTACATGTATTACATCTTTCCGTTTGTACTTTTGCCCATCATGCCCAGGATCGAGAGGGATGCCCAATCAAAACTGATTTCAAAAATTGACTTTCCACTAATGGGTATCATACGGTAACTCCTCTCTGCAGGTCTGACAACTCGCAGCTTTTTGGCATGCTGGCTGATGAAGCTTTTACATTTCTCTTACATTAAAGGTGAAAGAGTTCGTCATGGTTGTTGAAACTACAATAAAATGGACGTTTTCTGTATAGTAGTGGCAGGCAGCTTATTTGAACTTGCTCATGTTTCCCCTCATTGTGTTTTTTCCCCCCCTTTTGTTGTTTAATTCAATTATATTTTTGAATTTAAACTATTAATCTTTGTTACAAATTAAAATTTAAACAATTAACAGTTGAGAAATATCCTGAATACCCAATAACTTCAGGAATCCAAATATAAAAATATCTGTAATTTTCTTTTCCTCCTTTCCCTTTTTGTGTCAAGGATGTTAAATAATCATTGGATCCATTTGAAATTTAATCTAACAGGGGATTAGCCTTCTATGGCTTTGCTCGGTGTTCCAAGCTTGTTAATAAATGTACATAGATTCAAGAACAATCAAAGCCCTCAGCAAGATTCAAATATGTGACTTGCTAGTCTGCAGAACAAATTCTGACCTGTGCTTAGCTGGCAAATATGAAAATAACATTCAATTAACATTAACATGAAAAAAATATTTTATGACAAAAAAAATAATCTGATGAATCATTCAACAGCTTTTGGAAAAAATTTTGACATTACAGGAAGCACTTGCTTATGAATTGTTTATTTTTTGTTTTGAGATTCTGTGTATTGTTAAGTTCATTCTGTTTCAAGCTTATGAAATTGCAGCTGAAACAAAACCTAAACAAATCTGGCACTAGATTAATAAACAGGTTGAATACAATACTTCGATTGCTTTGCTGGTCTATTTTATTATCATACAAGGTGAGACCGTAAAGTTCAGTGAATGACTCGGAAAAACAAACAGGGACAGATATTTCAGAGATGATATTTTTACTATCCTTCAAAGTAAGCCCCCATGGCTACAATACTCTTTTGACATTGTTCATACTACTGTTGCATGGCGCGTGAAAAATCTTTCGGCACTGCTTGAAGTTCCCTCATCATAGCCATTATCCAAAACGTCGAAATATATCCTCAACTATCCGGAATGTCGAAAAATCTGTGTCCTTTCCTTGTTGATTTCAAACAAGGAAATGGGAAAAGCCTGGCAGTGACAAGTCTGAAGAATACAGAGGATGGTAAAGTTCTGGAATTTGTTTTCACGCGAGGCCGCACTTTGCTACAAAGGTGAAGCAATTCCTTCTGCGAAAACAGATTTCAGAACTTCGTCACCCTCCATAATCTCCAGACCTGTCACTGCCGGGCTTCTTCCAGTTTCCTCATTTGAAATAACAATAAAAGATCACAGATTTCTCGATGTTCCGAATATTTAAACGGCTGTGACAAGGGAACTTCAAACAATACCGAAAAAGGGATTTTTCACACGCCATGCAACAGTTGTAAGAACGATGTCAGAAGTGTATTGTGGCCATGCGGGCTTACTTTGAAAAACAGTAAAGTATCATCTCTGAAATACCTGTTCCTATTTGTTTTTCAGATCATTCCCCGAACTTTCCGGTCTCACCTTGTATCATTACTATCTCCCAATATCTTCACCTTTAAATAGTTAAAAACATTATTTTAGCGGTTCTAGCTTGAATTTATAAAGTTTTCCTCGAACAAACAGATAATTGATGTAAAAGAAAAGAAGGACAAGGCACAAGAAACCTGGAAAAAACAAAAATTGTAATAAAACTTGTTTGAAAAAAGCTGATGTTTCGGATAGAAGCTATCCTTTGTCAAAGCAAAAGCACTTGCATGCACCATTTCCTTTTTTTTCTTGCTGGGCATTATAGTTCCCGAGATAAGATTTTTGAAAATTTTTAACTGTACAAATCTTAATTGTTGTTGAGGAAACTTAGTTTTAATAATAGGCTATAAAAACTGTATGGTTAGATGATATCAATAGTAACTAACAAGGAGAGGGGCCCTAACGAACAATCGAGTTTTTTGATGCCCTTTGGTAGGATGGTAGTCCGATATGTCCTTTTCATAAAACCAAGTCCGCAGCCTCCAACTTGGCCTTATTTTCGAGAAAATCCCTTTAAAGTCCGTGTTATATAACTAGTGTAAACTGTATCTTGGCAATTATCACAACAGCGGCAGCCGAACCGGTAACGTCGTGGCGTACGAATCACGAGATCGTGGGTTCGAGTCCATGCGTTGACTTTTTTTTTGTTTTAATTTTTATAATGCTGCTTTTAAAGACCGAAATGTATACCACTGTGCCAACCATGTGACGTTTATTTTTATCGTCAAATTAAAAATTTTATACGTCTTATGCAGAATTGTTCATATCTTTTGGAAACGAACAAGGAAATTACATCGAGGGCAGATGTCATAAAAATTCACGCACTCATTCACGATCAATTACAGGCTCCAATACATTCGAACATGTTAGGTAATTATAGTGTACAGATTTCTTTGTAAAAATATAATTTCTTGCAATATACACCGAGTGGCCAAATTATTATGACCACCTGACAGTTTTAAACAAATGAGCTATTGCGTCACAGCGCTGCCGCTAGAAGGCTAGATAGCTATAAAAAGGGAATGCAGGTGAGGTGAACCATCAGTTGCACTGTGTTTTTTGCGACGATATGGGCAAAAAACGTGATTTAACTGAGTTTGAACGCGGGATGATCGTCGGAACCAGTATCAGCAAAACAGCTGAACTTGTGAAGTGTTCAAGAGCAGTAGTTATTAATGTTTACAGAGAGTGGACTACCAAATAAAAAAGATCAACATCAAGCGTGTGGTCGTCACAGGCTCCTCAATGCTCGAGCTGAAAGGAGATTGGCCAGAGTTGTCAGGGCGACAGAAGAGCAACAGTGCGTCAAATAGCGGCAAATCTTAATCAAGGACAAACTGTGACAACCTCTGAACGAACTGTTTGCCGCTCATTACACCGTTTAGGCTATGGAAGCCGACGACCAGTTCGAAAGCCTCTACTGTCAGCCTTGAACAAGAGCAGACGTCTCCAGTTCGCCAAGGAGCACAAGGATGACTGGAAAAGGGTCATGTGGTCCGATGAGTCACGATTTCAAATGCAATCATGCAGATGGCAGGGTTAGAATATGAAAAAGAAAACACGAAAGCATGGACCCCACCTGCATCGCCACAACACTTCAAGCTGGTGGCGGCAGTATTATGGTTTGGGGGATGTTTTCTTGGCATTGTTTGGGTCCTTTGATTCCTATGCACGGACGTGCGCGTGCCCAAGATTATTTAAGTATTGTCGCAGATCAAGTACAGCCCGTTATGTTAATGGTGTACTCTGACGGGGATGGATACTTCCAGCAGGACAATGCTCCTTGTCATAAGGCTGGCATCGTCCTCAGTTGATTCGAAGAACATGCCGGAGAGTTTACCTTGCTTAGTTGGCCTGCACAATCGCCAGATCTCAATCCCATTGAGAATTTGTGGGATGAGATCGAACGGGCCATCAGGCAGCGGGATCCAGCACCATCAAATCTGCAGCACCAGGCAGGAATTGGAAGGTGCAGTTCTTCAGAGTTGGTCTCAAATTCCTCCTACAACCTACCAACATCTTATAGAATCCATGCCCCGAAGAATGCAAGCAGTAATAAGAGCAAAAGGTGGCCCAACACTGTATTAAGGGGGTGGTCATAATAATTTGGCCACTCAGTGTATGTAACATTTGATTGTATTTATATCAGATACGCCTGGTATGGTGCCAAATTGAAGCCTACAAAAGAAAAATTTTTTGAATGTAAATCAAATTTCTTTTCCAGAATGCATGAAAAAGGAAAACTGCAACTGCAAGATTAGTCCTGCATTCATCCAATGTTCTTGGTGTCTCACACATTTGTGTTTCAAATGTTGTTTTGAAGAATACCATCCAGCACATTGTATTCGACAAGCCTAATGTAAATATTCTACAACTTCGAAATTATTTGTTAAAACGATTATTTTATGTTATTTTATTATAGTGCCCAATATGGGCAAGAAGCAAGGACATCAAAACCTGAACATAAGAAGAAATGAAAAGTTAAACATTGAAAAATTTGTTTTTTTCTTTAAAATTGATGAATTATGTTTATGAATTATTTGCAGTTTTATAACAGATATTATTATCATAATTAGTTGAAAATGTTTTCCTTATTGCTCTTACTTGTTAAAAATATTTTTTTCCTTATAACAGCATATTATAACAGAAAAATATAATATTATAAAGTGGACGATAGCACAGTTACAAAACATTAAAAAAACAAAGCCTAACATGGGTGGATTCGAACTCAAGATCTTACGGTTCGTACGCCACGACATTACCTGTTCGGCTGCCACTGTTGTGATGATTGCCAAGGTACAGTTTACACTAGTTATATAACACAGACTTTAAACGGGATTTTCTCAAAAATAAGGCCAAGTTGGAGGCTGCGGACTTGGTTTTACGAAAAGGACATCAAAAAACTCGATTGTTCATTGGGGCCCTCTCCATGTAAGTCAGTGGAGTATGAACTCCAAAGTCCAGTGGATAGCCACGATCACTCTTAATGGTATGTAGCAAAATATGTTCCACAAGTGCTGCAAAACAGATGAGAAATGCACCCAAGAACTGGTCTTTGAGGTTTGTTGTGGAATACGGATGGCAATTTTGATCATTGGGCAATTCTAACTGCATAGTTTTTTTTTGCGGAGTAGCAGTCTCGTGATTGTGCCATCCACCTCACTCGCCGAATTTGGTGTCTGCAACTTTTGTGTATCCTCCTGTGAAAAATGAGCTTCATGGACTTTGGGTTTCTTGCAATGAGGACGTCTTAGTCGAATACATGGACGTAATTTCAGGTGTCTCTGGAATTGAATGGAAAAAGCCTTTAAACGGATGAATCTGTGCATAGCTTCAAATGGAGTACTTTGGAAATAATTCATAAAAATTTTTGTTGTTCCTGACTACAAACTTCTGCAGTATCGCTTATAATTGTACACTTCTACTAATATTTTTCTTAACACAAAAGTCTCTAAGGCTTTAAGCCAACTGTGCCATCATTTTTACCGATCCTTCAAATTCATTTCTTCATTGGGTACGAGTCACTATAGACTTCACGTCCTTGCCTCTCTGATCACCTTTAAAACTATTACCTAAGCATGATGGAATTTGTGTAGTTGAAAGGTACACATAACCTAATACCAAATTACTTTTGAGAAATATTTATATTAAGGATACCAGTTTAATTTATAGTTTTTGATAATAAGATGTAGACCTGGATACATTCATATATCGAAATATACAATGGTCAAATACCTTGTTACAAAGATAATTTTTCTGTAAAAATTAAAAAAAAAAAAAAAAACACTGCAAACTTAATTTTAACCCATTTTCACAAATACTCAAGTCTATGTTTTACATTTTTTGTTTAGAAACTGAAACAGAGGGGCAGTACACTTTAAGTTCTAAGTTTGGTATTGGGAATCAAACCAAATGTAGCCTTCAGAAATGTAGCATAAGAAGAATATCACTTTTCTATTTATTGTATTTACTTTAACGTTACAAAAACACTTTAAGCATTGATATTACTTTGAATTTGAGGTAATCTGAAACTGCATGTCCAGGTTCCGCTAATCTTCTTCCACCAGGCCCTCCCGTTTCTACTCCAACGATGTCATGCAGTTTTCTTGTCCCCGGTGCTTTATACTGAAAATGTTTAAAAAATCTGCTTATCAGTAACATTACAAAACACTATATTTAAATCTAAGTGTGCTTTTGTAATAGAAAAAATGGTACTGTACATAAAAGAAAAGTTTTAATGTAATTAAAATAGACATTTGAATGATATAAGCTCTGTAACCAAATAAATAATTAGATTCAAATTAGACATAAAATACAAAATACAGAAAGTTTCTCCCTGATAAGGAAACTTAATAATACACAAACCATGTTAGAAATCAGACACAAAACAGACAATTACAGTTTTTCATCTCAGAAAACTTTATCATATCCTTAATAACCTCAATATGTGCAGTTTTCGATGCTCGAAATATATCCAGATAGTATTCACCACCATGTTCCCTGTTATTGACTAATCACATCCGTTATTCTCTCCTGCAATGCAAACACATCGAGGCCATGTAGAAAACACTTTACTATATCCCCAAAGGAAAACGTCTAAGGGAGTAATGTCCAGAGAACATGGAGGCCATAGTGTAGGACCAAGGTAAGTAGAATATAAGGTATGCTCGATCGGGCCGTTTCTCCCGGTGCTCACCAGATTGCGGAGCATCGATGACGTCAGCCAGAGCCCGAAAAATGTAAACCCTCCATAGGCGCACATGCTTTAAAATAAAAAAAAAATCAGATCAAACTTTGGAGACGATTTTTAGTAATGCTTGGAACACATTACACAGTTGAAATATGCAATGACAGTTTCCAGGAAAACAAAAATAATCCATGTATAAATAAAATAAAATATTTTAAAAAGGATTACAAACTTTGCTTTATGCATTAACATCATGGACCGAACATCTGCCTGGTGAAGCAATCGCCGAAATGGCTACAATGCGTCACTGAAATAGATCAACAATCCTTTCAAATTCACGGAAAAACAATTTCTCCACATACGAGAGGGTTATGTTAAAACGCAATTTAATACTTCTTTTATTTCCTCCATATTCTGCATGTTTTCCTTATTATCATTATCAATATTGTCGTTATTTATTGTCTTGGAGAAGTGCTTCATTGTCATCGCTTACTGCCAACAGATGGCGCTATGATATTTCCTTCGTTTGCATGTGTACTTCGTTTCTGTATATAGCAGTTGTTATTGTTGCATGTTCGTTTGTTTTCTTGCAATGAAGAGCCTTCCAATCAACATGTTGCTTGTTTTATGTCGTTAACAAATAAAGTATTTGATTCTTTGATGAATTTGAAGCCACTTATATCGGCTCATAAAAAGCTCATCCTTATGTGCTCTTGGCTTATGCATCCTGGAGTTTTGTTTCGTGCAATGCCTTACATAATTTTAAACGTAATTTTAACAATAATATATTTTTTAAACGTATAATGTAAATCATTTCCGTTACTTCAACTATGCCTGAACTGATATGAAATGAATCAATCTTGGAAACATAAGCAAATGCTCGTGAAAGGTCTTGAAACGAAAATTTGTGATGCTTTTCCATAGCTTTCAGGGCAAGAAAACAATGAACCAGGGTTTGATTCGCATTCGGGCTCTGGCTGACGTCACGGAGCTTAGCCAATCACAATAGAAATCGTGATCGAGCACACCTTATACTCCACTTACCTTAGTGTAGGACCATCCCTTCCAAACCATTGGACGGTAAACACTGAATTCAGGAATGCACATACTCAATGCCCAATACGGGTGGTACTCTTTTAATTGAGGCGCTATTAATTAACCATGTCAAAATAAACAGGTCCTGAAATGGAAAACTCAGCAAAAAAGAAAAGTCCAATAACCTTATTATGCAAGAGGTCACGTGCCAAACATTCACTTTTGAACTGTCCCTTTAATGTTCAATCAAACCAAGCGTTTATTCAGACTCCATCTGAACAACAATGTGTTTATTCCCCTTTCCAGAAAATGACCGCATCCGAATGTCACATGCATTCAAGATAGTGATTGTCGCTGTCAATGCAGTCGAGAATCTTTGTAGCAAAGGCTTCTTTGGTGGGGGGGGGAGTCGTTTGGTTTCACGGCCTAAACTATTTGCAGTTTATAAGCATGCAAACGAAGCCTCTTGTGTAGAACTGCAAACCACACTGTGCTCCGAGATATGCCAAGTTTCCTTGAGGCATGAGGAGTGGATTTGCAAGGACTTTGTTTGACAGAGAGCCTAGATCGTCTCTTTACCAACACTAGGTCTACCACTCTGTGGAAGGATAGCAACGCTTCCTGTCTCTGTAAACTTGCGATACCAATCTCTTAGCATCTGGAGAGTATCATCCATACATATTTCTAAAACTTCTCTGCACAGTAATTGGTGACAGTCTTCTGAAACCACAGAACGTATTGCACTTCTTTTTCAGTCATGCACTTCGACGTGGCTGATGTCAACGCCACCTATATCACTTCGGCTCTTAATGTAGCATCCATTAAACTTTCTGAGATGAAGAACATAATACAAAAAAAAATGTATAGAGATAAAGGGAGATACTTTCTGACCACCTTGTAGTTATTTGTATGATAAACTCTGCAAGAAAATAATTAGATTCAGATTAAACCTAAAAAGTAAAATATTTCTTTTAAATCAAATGATTAATTAATTCAGGCTTGTTGCCTTGGCCAAAAAATTATTTTCAAAACTTCAGTTCACTGAAAAAAAAAAAAAAAAAAAAAAAAAAGAAACAAAACAAAACAACAACAAAAAAAATAACACTCTTAATTTACATCCATTCTACAAGGGTCAGTCAAATGAAAACCGGAAATATTTTTTTATAGCTTCGTTATTACAGACAGAGTTGGAACAAGTACACTATTTTTCAATGTAGTTCCCCTGCTTTTCGATGCATTTCCACCACCGAGTCGGGAGGGAATGGATAGCTTGGGAAAAAAAATCTTTTGGCTGCGCGTGCAACCACTCATGCACCGCCTGTTTCACCTACGTGTCGGTCGCAAACTTGTGGCCACCTAAGGAGTCCTTTAGTGAGCCACAGATGTGGAAGTCAGAGGGCGCAAGGTCGGGAAAGTAAGGAGGATGGGGTAGGCACTCTAGATGCAAGTCCTGGTTAGTCGCCACGGTCGCACGTTGTCATGCTGGATGAGAACGTCTGTTGAGAGGAGTCCGCGGCACTTGGTGCATATAGCAGTTTTCAGAATGTCATGCACCAATTCACTATAGGTGGCACTGGTCACAGTCTTGTCCTAATGTCACCGATGGTGACCTGTCTATCCTGAAGAATTGTCTCCTCCGCCGCTGCAATCGCCTCGGCTGTCACAAGACAATGCACCTGGCCTGGCCTCGGCGTGTCTGCTAAACTTGTTGTGCCGGTGCTGAATTTCTTACACCATTCGTACACCTGAGTCTGCGATACACTTGCAGCACCATACTGTGACAACATGCGTCGATAGATTTCTATTGGTTTCGTGCCTTCACTGCGTAGAAAACGGATCATTCCACGCTGCTCTTCTTTGGTGCATTCCCACAGAGGGAACGCCATATAGGTGCATTCTTGCCAATTGATGCCGGGAGAGTCCATGCCCATGCGTACCGGATCTGATCGCAATGGGAGCGGTTTTCGATTTTCTACAGTGGTTTTCCAGTTTTCATTTGACTCAGACTCGTATATAAAGAGCTCAAGAAAATTCTGGTTACCTTTTTGCCATCTTTGGTTTTCTTGAGCACATATGTTCCATCAGGTAATTTATCAAAAAACTTGCGAGCTTTATGAGCCTGATCTAAAATATGTTTCGGAGGCATTCCTAACACTTCGACAATTTTATTCATTTGATCAAACTAAAATAAATGAAATAAATTTTTTAAATTCGGTTGTCTTGGATTATTAAGTAACTCAATACAAAACAAGTAATCATCATCCTTACTTCATTTGCACCACTAAATAACGGTTCACCAGTATGCATTTCAACCAGTATACATCCTAAACTCCACATATCAATGGCAAGATCATATGGAATGCCAAGTAAAACTTCTGGTGAGCGATAAAATCTGCTTTGAATGTACTGGTAAATCTATAATATGGAATTTTATAATTAAAACATTTCATTAATATACGATATTATCTATCACAAACAATATTAAATCAACAAGCTACATGAAAACTTATTGCTAGTTATAGGTAAAAAGTTGAGGGTAAACATTATATAAAATCCTAAGCAACTCCATGGGAAAATAATAAAATAATTTTTGCTGCATGGTGCACTTACCTATTTAAAAAAATATCTAAAGTATAATAACCTCGATGAATAATAAACTATTTACTTTCAAGCTTTTATAAAGATTTCACCTATTATCTGTTGATTTTATATTCATAGATAAAGAGCTTCTATAACATATGAGGGAAAATCGAAAAGTAATGCACACATTGAAAGTTTTAATCTTTCGCTACACACAGCAATGGCTTCATCAGGTGCTGCCCTAGCGGAAGGACTGATAACTACCGAGCAAAGAGGGAGTGTTTGCTAGCATCGTCAACTTATGAAGAACAGAGAGGTGTAGTCAGTTTTTTGTGGGCCAAACAAAAAAATGCGAGTGAAATCCACAGGGAAATGTTGGAATGTACAATGCTGACTGTCTGGACCATAAGATCTCCAGCTGGTACAGATTCTTCAAAGAGGGCTGAGAAAATCTGTTTGTGAAAAAAATTGAGGAATTTGGCTAGGAGGTGCTCCAACATCCACCCTCAAACATCACAGTCCAGACCTCATACCACATGACTATCACCTCTTCGGACTAATGAAGAATTCTTCAGAAGCCAACGCTTTGGTTCGGATGAAGAGGCATAATCAGCATGTGCGGATGGCTATACAATCAGAAACTGGAATATCGTCGTCAATCAAGCGCTTTTAATTCTAGTCTAACGATTACTCTACCTATCCCAAAATTACAGTGATCTAATATGCTGAATGCATTCAAACTGTTCTTATATGTAAAGACAAAAGCTGTAAAAAACTTCAGTACTGCAATTCATGATTCCAAAGCTCCTTCACACTCCTTGTTAACTTGTAACTCACAGTAACTAGAAAAATGGCATCAGTCTTACAAGGGGACATTACGACCTCGGAATTTTAGTTTAATACGAGACTTCGTATAGTTGTAGTGTACCTTTAGGCTGATCAGCCAATTTTGAAAAAAAGATGGTTTAAAGTTTCGAGCACCATACATAAGGGAAAGTTTTCCTCTTTGATTTAAGTGATCCGATAGCTCAGACGGCAGCGTGGTTGCTACTCACAAATTAAATTATTAGTGTGAGGTGGCGGGTTCGAATCCCAGTTCTAACAATTTTTTTTTCTTTACCCAAATAATTATTCAATATATTATACTTACAAATTTATTTGTGATAACCAACTTTTTTCACAAAATTTTCCTTTTCTCAAAATTATTATACTTATTTTTATTGTTACAAGTGTCTACGGAGTAATAAAGTATTTTCTGCAAAATATTTTGTATAGAATCAACATTTTAAAAGCAATAACTATTTTATTTTATTTTTTATTTTATTAAAAAAAATTATTTCGAGGCTACCTGACATATTTATCATATAGTGCACAAGGTAGGGAGAGCGCAGACAGGCACGTGAGAAGAGGTATGGAATGTTCTAGATCTTTCTCGCGCCACTGGCTTTTGTCAAGTATGAGCGGAGGTTTGCCAAGCTGTTACAAAAAAAAGTCGTTTTTAATTGTGAAACAATAATGGTTTTTTAATCTTAAAACAGTTAATAAAAACGTTTTTCTGTAAAAATGGAGAGCGGAGAATTTGCTGGCTCTTCGGGGATTGAAGAGAAAATTGACGAATATATGAACAGCGAAGTTTCGAAATTGCGATTGAAGGATGCAGTAGTATATTTTGAAATATTGTTCCATGAAAATAACATGATTGCATCAGAATCGTCAACTATAATTTCTCACGAAGCTATGATGATGGGACAGCAACTCTATGAACTTACATTAGAAATGCTGGATGAAAAAATATTTGTAAATGAAGAGGCATTGACTCATGTGAATGAAGATTGTGAACCAGTATCTTGTCAAGAAATTGAAGATCTTTCATCGGACGATTATGAACCAGACGAGAAAAGAGCAGAGAAATAGAGTACGTTCCTTTGAACTATAAAATAAAAGTTATTAATATTGCCAAAGCACATCCTACGTGGACCTTGCAAACTTTGAAAAAGAAAGGATGTCAACGTTTGAAAAAGATGGAATATTTATCCCAGTGGGAAAAAGAAGTAAAAAAAAAAAAAAATAAAAAGGTGGAAATACGTTTGATAAATATTCAATTATTGATTCCTGGACTTATGACCGTTTTGTTGAAGCTAGAAAAAAAAGTTGGTTGTCACAAATAAATTTGTAAATATAATATATTGAATAAGTATTTGGGTAAAGAAAAAAAAATTGCTATAATTGGGATTCGAACCCGCCACCTCACACAAATATGATTTGTGAGTAGCAACCACGCTACCGTCTGAGCTATCGGATCACTTACAATCAAAGAGGAAAACTTTCCTTTATATATGGTGCTCGAAACTTTAAATCATCTTTTTTTCAAAATTGGCTGATCAGTATGCCTTAATATTTAAGTATATTAACATCCTAAAGGTACACTACAACTATACGAAGTCTCGTATTAAACTAAAATTCCGAGGCCGTAATGTCCCCTTGTTAATTGCAGAGGGAAGGGAAGAATGAAATTTTTTTCATATACAATATTTTATTAATTTTGATTATGAATTGAAAATTGTGATATATGCTAAGTGATTACTGATACCTTCATCTTTCAATTTAGCAAAGTTGCATGTAACCATAAAATTTATTTTTGAAAGTATACATGATATATGAAGAAATGAAAATTAACTCAGAAAATTTGTTGGCCTTAACTTTAAAACAAACAAAAAAAAAATTCTCACATGCACTTCTTCAATTTTCTCCACTCCTAAATAAGAACAAAAAAACACAATACTAACCCTCTGTCCAAGCTGACAGGAGCTGCCAAAGTCAACGATTTTGATAGCGCTCCTTTTCGGGTTGCACAGTAAGATATTTTCAGGCTTCAAATCACAGTGGATGACATTCAATTCAGGAGTTGATAGGAACAATAAAGCTGTGCATAGCTAAAAACGTAAAAAAGCATAAATGGAATTAGCAAATATTTCTAATTAAAATTCATTTTTACACAGTACTTGAAAAAAAAAACTACAACATTAAAATGTTTAGTTTTTTTTTTTTTTTTTACCTGTTGCGCAAATTTTCGTGTTAAATTGAGAGAGACTCCTCGAAAATTTGTATTACGCAATAAATCGTATAAATTATAAGATAAGAGCTCAAATACTAAACACAGATGATTTCGCCACATGAAATGTCTCGTCAATTTAACTAAATCAAAGAAGAAAGAAAAAATTAAAAGCACTAATTAACCAAAGGTAATAACAGGAAATTCATCTTAAAAGGGGATTGAGTAACTTAAATGGACAATTTATAAAATTTAACAGCCACAACTTAAATAACACAAAAAATAAGAAATTATATTGCTTGATAAAAAAATTGGAAAAATAAATAATAGTAGAATAAACTGATTAAAAGGTAGATATGATCACATGGACAAGTTCAGTCGCATCATAATCTAACTTTTCAAATGAAGGCTACTAACTGGGCTGCTACAGTAAACAACATCAATCCATCCGTTAAGAGTAATCTATGTGCTTCCAAAGAAATAAATGCTACTGATTTTATAGCTTCGGTCAGTTAGAGCAGCATCATGACTCAGTTTCATAATCTTTTCAAGCTAAACTTGCTAGCTAAATCTGAAGAAGGAAGTTAGTATTGGGAGTAGCCTTCAGCCACTGACATCATCACATAACTAAGTTATCAATCTTAAACTTTCAACATTGACATATATCTACTGACTATTTGACCATTCTTGACAATTTTTGTTACACCCAATCAAATTCATTATACAATAAATCAATCCTTTTCCTATGACTAAGAAAAGATTTCATACAAATTTCAATCCATCATACGAGGCCGAGTCAAAAGAAAACCAGCAAACCGCCGTAGAAAATCGAAAACCACTCCCATTGCGATCAGACCTGGTACGCATGCATGTGGACTCTCCTGCCATCAATTGGCGTTGGTCCCGCATCCCCGTGTGACCCAGCTGCGCCATATAGGTGTTTCCACAAGGATGTACGTGAAGAAGAGCAGTGTGGAGTGATCTGTTTCCTACACAGTGAAGGCACGAAACTCACAGAAATCAATCGACGCATTGTTGGCATAGTATGGTGCTGCATGTGCATCGCGGACTCAGGTGTACGAATGGTGTAAAAAATTCAGCAGCGGCACAACAAGTTTGGCAGACGCGCTGAGGCTAGGCCAGGCACAGCTGGGGCGATTGCAGCAGTGGAGGAGATGATTCTGCAGGATAGATGGGTCACCATCGATGACATTGCAACGGCATTACAGGTCAGTCATGGCTCTGCTCAGCATATTGTCCATGATGAGCTGAAATACCAAAAAGTGGCCGCAAGATGGGTCCCTCGTCGGCTGACGCCCGAAATGAAGGAGAGGCAAGTCGATGCCTGCCAGGAGCTGCTGCGTCAAACTTGAAGGCGACTGGAGCGGATTGTGACTGGAGATGAGTCCTGGGTCCATCACTACCAACCAAAAACCAAGCGCTCCAGTAAGGAATTGTGGCACTCGACATCACCAAAGCCGAAAAAGTTCCGCAGCCAGCCATCCGTAGGAAAGGTGATGCTGACCTTGTTTTGGGACCTCAAGAGTCCCATAGTGGAACATTACATGGATAAGGGCAAGACTGTGACCAGTGCCGCCTATAGTGAATTGGTGCGTGACATTCTAAAACCTGCTATACGCACCAAGCGCCGCAAATTCCTCTCAGCAGACTTTCCATCCAGCATAATAACGCGCGACCTCATACGGCTCTTGTGACCGTGGCGACTATCCAGGACTTGCGTCTGGAGTGGCCTCCCCATCTTCCTTATTTTCCCGATCTCACGCCTTCCAACTTCCACATCTTTGGCTCACTAAAGGACTCCTTAGGTGGCCACAAGTTCGCGACTGACATGGAGGTGAAATAGGCAGTGCATGAGTGGCTACATGCGCAGCCAAAAGATTTTCTTTCCTGAGGTATCCATGCCCTCCTGACTCGGTGGCGGAAATGCATCGGAAAGCAGGGCGACTACATTGAAAAATAGTGTACTTGTTCCAATTCTGTGTGTAATAAAGGAGCTGTAAAAAATATTTCCGGTTTTCATTTGACTGACCCTCATATATCTATTCCCTAATGCGACCCATCTTTAAATGTAAACTATCCCAGGGTATCTCAAAAAACCTTTTGGGTCAAAATTCTACAAATGGCAGAGGGCTCTAAACTGAATATCTTGAGATAGAGAACCAATGGTCGGAAATGTACAGTCATGGACAAAAAAAAAAACGCTCCCTCACTCTATGCTACTATATTTTTTCCCCTCTAATCCACAACGAGAAATGAAATGCCAGATACATTTTGGCTGCTAAGAAGTAGCCATCTTCAGCAGTGAGAGACAATTTTTTTTTTCCCCTTAAACTTTTGTCTCTCACACTTGAAGATGGCTAGCCAAAATACGTATCCAGTATTTCATTTCTCCTTGTGGATTAGAGGTTTCCCCCCTTTTGATTGTCCCATTCCACAGTTTTTACTTAATTTTTAAACATTTTATTAGTAATTTTAATTTGTAAAACAGTTAAATTAGTAATTTAACATCCGCCCTTGAAGAAATTATACTTCAATATAGTTTATATGATCACATTACTTCACTGAAACATTACTATGATCACATTAACCAGGGGAGGCCATGGCTCAGTGACTCAGGATCTTCACCCCCCCTCCCCTGGCTGCTGTGACCATCATAAAGCAGTCGTTAATCCAGGTCCATCCAGAGACCCAACTCGTCGGCCTCAGGCCATACAGGATCTGGATGGACGTATTGGATTACAATGAATTCTAAAAAAACTATAATTCTTGGAAAAATTATAACCTCTTTATTTAGCAAACAGGTATTACTTATTTGTCTTTAACAATTCTGTCAATATTGTTTTTAGTATTATCATCAATTCAAAGTAATAGAGAGAGATTAATGTTTTTTTTTTTTAAATGATAGATTTTAATCTTGGACGAACTCGGACACCTAAATGAGCCTGCTATTAAAATTCTTTTATTAAAAAAAAAAAATTCTCTCTCTCTCTTACTTTCAGCAGCTGAGAAAGATGGTATCCTGGAATAAAAGACATGAACAAGTAAATATGATCAAAAGCAATGTGCCACATAACATCTCCTTTGAAAACATTCACCAGATCATGACAGAACTGCCATTAGCAAATAATGTGATCATTTAAGACAGTTTTATCGTCATATCTCCACTCTCTCATCAAGGTGAAGGATGAAGCATACCAGATTTTTCCAAACTCCTCAACTTATTGCGCTGAAGGCATACTACATAAGCAAATCAACTGATGTGGCATTATTATGCCCAGTGCATAGCACATCTTGGAATTGGCAGTTCACTGTTGGTCAGGTATTTCACAAACTGCTCTCCACCAGTTGGCATGTAAATCCACTCCCATGTCAATAACCTCTGCATTGCACCATTCTAAGTACACATGTTTATATGAAAAAAAAAAACCAACATGTTAGCAGTTGCAGAAATACTGGATCTAGCTTCTCTTGCACCAATCTAGTATGGAACGCAACACAATCATGTGTCTCCCAACAGTTATTCACCGTACCGTGAGAGGGATATATCCCTTAAAGGGGTACATATGGAAAAGGGGTTGTAAAGTGAAAATTTAGATTGGATAATTATATGTTTTGTATCTCTCTCTCTTTTAGAACACCTAGGAAAAAGAGGATAAAGGAGTCATACATTACAGCTTTGGATAAACTTTCACAGGCAAGTGTTACCGAAATACACCAAGAAGGCGAGTACTCTATGATTAAAAATGTATTTGCAAAATTATTATAATTTGTTAAAAAATATTTATTAAAGAAAAAAAATAAAACTCACATACTGACTTCAATTTTAGTGTTACACACGTGGCTGTAATATTATCATGTATTATGTACACTTAAAAATCCATTACCTCAAAATCTTGTTTAAAAATTTAGATATACAGAGTGAACTAAAATAATAGGGACAAACTTCAAGGAATGATTCCACGCAAGAAAAATAACAAAAACATACATCTCAATATATGTCCAGGAACGAATAGTTCCCATGGAAATGGCAATAAATATATGCACGACATAATGCCCCCATAACAATATAGCAGAGGTACAATAGTCTGGTATTCATATCAGGAACAATCAGAGATGGTCTTCACATATGGAGAAGCACATGTGAATCATCAAGACGCTGCACAGATGTACTAAGTAAAGTACCCTGATAGACGCTATACGGGTACAGGTTAGGGCATTCAAACAAGTGTGGCTATCCATGATGCAATGTGTGGTGAATGCTTGCATCCACTTCGAGCCACTTCGAACATCTTTTGTAACGCTGACACTATTATTGCCACAGTAAGTCATGTTCTGTGCTAATTGCTGTATTATAGAAAACCATCCGTTTCCAGACATATATTCATATAAGATTTTTATTCCTTTTGTGGTCAGAATCACCTCCTGAAGTTTGTCTCGACTTTTTTATTTTTTTTTTAGTTCACCCTGTATAACACTAATTGCACTGCAATTGAGATTTATGAACAAACTTCTTATGACAAATTTGAGTCCAAATGTTTGAAATAAATGCCCACAGGCTATGTTGCCAGGAAAGTATTACATATGCAAACAAAATGTAATATTTGGCTTAGAAAATTTCCATTTCACAAATTCTGAAAATGAAGATCCCCGTTAGTATCTCATAGAGGACCACAGATCATCACCTGCAACCATTACCATTAACAGTGAAAATACGATACTCTTTCAAAAAGTAAACGTCTTTGACACCATTAAAATAATATTTAAAAATAAATATTTTCAATTTATAATATTTATTATTTATTTCTAAATATTATTTAGGAATGCATATAAACTAAAAGAAAATTTAATGAACTCACCAATTTTGTCCTTACCAATGCAATATTTATTGTCTGTATCATATTTATTCATCATTTCAAGGAGTTTCACTTCTATCTGTGCTTGGTTCAAGAAAGGTTTTTTGTTCTTAATTATTTTTATAGCAACATGGCACTGATCATCATGATCGTAGGCTTTGACAACCTATGTTGGATCAAACAAAAACCGAATATAAATTTCAGAGAATATATTTTCAATGAATAAGTGACAACAAATTACAAGTTTAATACGAACTTGTCCAAATGATCCTTTCCCAATAAGAGAGTCGATTTCATATCTGTCGACAAATTTTTCACCATTTTTAATGATGTAATCATGGTTATCGTCATCAAAGCCATCGTTATAAAGGCGTCGTTCTTTTTTATGACTAGTATCATCTCCTTGGTTCTGCTGAGCTCGACGTTTCTTTTTTGCATAATATACCTAAAAGAAAATAGGAGTGAAATGATGAAAAGCTATCCATTTATTAAGCAAACTAATAAGCTTGTGTTATTAAAGTAAATAAAAATAGAGCTAGGAAAAAAACAGTTGAGAATGCGTGGTACTGCATTATCCTAAGTAGATTAGTTAAAAGCATCATTACTGTAATCACGAAGTCGGTCGGTCGTCCTGTTGCCAATTTTTTGACTTTGATATCAGATTCGGATAGAGCATCAAGAAGTAAATAAAAATTATAATGGGCACACCTGTCCTATCTGTTCGGGAACAGGGCCAAAATGATGGTTATGTTAAACATTATGGTGCTGTGACTAGGCTCAAAGGGACCAAAATGTTAACTTTAACCACCAATTTTGTCCATATTCCTGAATAGATAGGACGTATGCCCCTATTATAACTTTTACTTACTTTTTGATGCTCTATCTGAATCTGAAGTCAAAATTAAAAATTGGCAATAGAACGATTGACTTTGCAAATCCAGTGACTTTGAAAAAGAATGGGAAAGAAAACATACAAATGAATGTTATAATGAATTCTTTCACAAAAAAACCAACTGAAAGTTTCATTTGGCAACATTTTAAAAAGTCTGCCATTTCTGAAATGCCCACTAGAAGGACCGTTATTAAAAATGGTAACATCAATTAAAGAAAAAGCTTCTGGCTTACTAGACAACGCAGTAACCGTTGCTCAGAGGCATTTCCAAACCAAATTTGTGAAAGAAGCACCTCACCATCACAACAACATAAGGTGGGTGAAACGTTTGCTTCTGTCGCAAATTTGGTCCCTAAACAATACTTACAGATGAAGTTTTTGCATATTCTAGCATACAATAAGCTTTTTCTCGTGCTCATGAAGCTATTTTGAATAACATTGCCTCTAATGAGCATTTTGGAAATGGTGTACTTTTCAGTTTTGTCAAGTGAAACTTGGAGTTAACCTTTTTTAATATTGTAACAACATAAGTGTACAAGTGTCGTGTGTTGTAATGTGCCATACATTTTGAATTAATCTGTATGTTAAATTAGGAACATGGAACAAGACCTATTGCAAGTACAACAAACTTTTTATTTAATCTACTTTACTCTGTTTTGTCATCAATTGAATATAGTCGAACTTGAATAATTCGAACGTCTGTAATTCGAAGATTTTTCTTGGTCCCTTGATGTCTGTATTACCTCAATTTAACTTTTGTAATTCGAAGTTTTGGATAATTCGAATTTATTTAGTAGTCCTTTCAGCCTCAAATTATCCAAGTTTGACTGTACTATCAACATGATTCAATGAAATTTTGGATTACTTAAGACTGATTCTTAAAACTTCTCATTCCTTATACATGTATATGAACATGTAGATCACTCGATCAAGAACGAGATCTATAGATCACAGATGCAAGTTTACAAATGGGACTTATCGTACTTACTCGACTCCAAGTTTTTTCCCCAAATTAAAGGGCCAATAAAAGGGGAGTCGTCATAAAATCGCAAATTACGCAAATATGCCGACTTTTGCAAGTTAATGCTATAATCCTCCACCTTGGCTGTAATGGCACTGCCATTTATTGGCATTCAGAATCAGTGGATATACAGAGTGTATCAGGTTCGATGGTCATAAAGTACCTAGCGTGATCCTTTGCATGATTACAAACTTAAAGTTCCTTATGCAAAATATTCAAAACTCAAATGTTAAGGGTCTAACATCAGGCAAAGTTTGCTAAAAACCTATCGAAAACGTCATTTAATCTCAACAATTGCCACAGATTTAATTGTAATCGCACCTTTGAATTTAATGAACTGCTTGTGCGGATAGTTCATAAATGACGTAACGACGCAATTTAAATTTTGAGTTTTCGACATTTTCAATAAGGAACTTTAACTTTGTAATCATGCAAAGGATCACGCCAGGTACTTTATGACCATCGAACCTGATACACCCTGTAGAATATTCTATATTCACCAACTCTGCTGACATTCTCGATCATAACGAGATCACATGTGAGATTTTACGATAGTGCTCGAGAGATTAGAAAAATATCATTCCCATTCACTTATCGAAGCAAGTTTTCAAGCTTAAAGTATGGACAGACACAGTACCATTTTTTAAAATTTTTTTTTGGAAATCAAAAAACTTTTCAATTAAAGTTGTTTTAATTTTTAAATATTTTAAGTATTCTTGCCTCCATTTTCATTAAAAAAATAAATAAATTTCCCCAAAAATTTACCTCAAAATTCAGTCTTATAGGGAATCGGGTAAATACGGCAAATTTCTTGAAACAGAACGTGCAGCTTTCTTTAAGTTTTGCAATTAAAACACTTGGTTGAAATTGTTAATAAGAAGTCAAATGATGCATAGAAAAAGTCACCCTTTGATATTTAAAGTATTTTAAAATATGCTTATTGCTGTGCAGTAGATTTGCTAATTTTCTTATGTTAATGCAGAGTTTCCCAAACTGAGATTAGCAGAACCTACCAACGGATTCACAAGAACTTTTCCATTAACAGCGGATTCATATTATCATGTCATGAAAAGTCAAGAAAAGCTTTATAACTCATTAATTCACACACGAATGCAAATAACGACTAAAATGAAGTCTGAATTTTTTTTCCAGGGAAAAAAAAATATGCTAGAATTGTTTGATTTTTGACCAACAGATGGCATTGTCAGGTTACAGACATCGTTTATGCAAATTTTAAGAGTTTTCATGTTCAGAGGTGAGACGGAACAACTGAAAACGGCAGTCATTGTAATGGAGGACAATCCTCTGCAGCTGAAAAAACACACACAAACACTGTGCTGTTATTTTATGGATTCGGCACCACAGCACAAGCTCCAAGATGGCAAAGTTCGTTCAGTAAATTGAGTCACAGACTATGAAACATTTTCTGTCATACAGATCCATGGAGAGTTGAAAAGCGAGTATGGGGGCAACGTACCATCATATGGCAGCTAGTGACCAGATCAGCCTGGAAGACAACCCTGGCTTTAGGCAAGGAGCCACAAATCATACAGCAAGTAGAAGCCCTAGTCCTTGAAGACCAAAAAAAACTCAGTGGAATAGATCATGTAGAAAGTCCATGGCTTTCTATCATGTCCCTCGTCCAAGCAACAGCACTGTAACATCTTTCACACACAACTCCAAATGACAAAGGTTGCAACAAGGTGGGTGCTTATTCCTTTCCAGAAAAAGTTTAATAGAGACCTCTGCAGAGAAAAAGTTTAACAGAGACCTTTTGACACAATGTCAGAACAAACCAGACTTTTTCAACTACCTGATCACAATGACAAATGCTAGGTGTAACACTACAACTCTGAATAAAGGTCCAGATCAAGCAATGGTAGCACACCAGGTCCCTACCTCTGAAGAGAGTACAGCTCAGCCATCATCAAGCTCAGCATGATTTTTTTAGAACTCTATGGCGGTCCTGTTGACTGATTATGCCTGAAAAGAATAGATGATCACAGGGACATACTATGGGAACATGCTAAAGTACGGGAAATTATCCAGTTCAAGTGGTGCAGAAAACTGTCCACAGGAGTGCTACTTTTGCATGACAATGCTCCAGTGACAATTCCAGGGTACAAATTACTGTCTCACCTGCCCTGGTGTCCAAAGACTTCTTCCTCTCCCCACACATGAAGATGAAGTTGCATGGATGAGGACTTCTACAACCAAGAATACTGGTAACCGATTCACTACTGGAAGATGTGTGTGTGGCCATGGGTGGGACATGTGTAGAGAAGGACTAATGCATGCCAGATTTCTCTAACATTAAAATTTAGTTTCTTTATATTGAATCTAAACAGAAAAATAATTTGAGAGAATCCTAACTTTACCTAATGTCATCAAAGTCAATTGTAATGGGTGTGTTCTAAATTTGAGTAGGATTGTGCATGTGGAAAAATCTGTGATGAATGTTCACATAAATGTAGATGAAAAATATGGACGAGGGAGGCCAGAAAAGTGTATCAGGATAAAACAAAGGAATACTCTATGTCATACAGTTTGAACGTTTGAACAATATCAAAACTGTACAAAAGAAAAGATAATGGGGATGAAGCTAGGTATGTGTGTAGAGAAAGGGCATTTGTTGACTTAATCAATTTAAATGTTTCAACCAATTCTAAATCTTTTTTAAGCACTGTCTATCCTTTAAAGAAAAGATTGTGGCATGTTCAGTGATGTGTTAGGGACCAACTCGCATCAGCTTGCACTAGTTAGTTATCAAAAGTTTCACGAGTTTAGCAAGCTAGTTCTATGCCAGTTTCCTTTCGTTTTCCACATTTTTTCCACAGTGAATAATCGAACACGTGCTTTTCCCCCCCCATTATCATTATATACAGGATGCTTCTGAATGGTCTGCATAAACTTTCATATGTTCCAGGGACCAAACAAATGGAAAATTTTTCTTTCCAGAGTTATAGCAATTTGAAGATGTCCTGCAGCAGAAGATTTATGACAATTCAAAGAACCTAATGAAGAAAACTGTGCTCTCTTCAACATCAGATTTGAAACGTTTTTGGAGCACCACTGTTGGCTGTTACTGGCCTAAATTGCCTAATTGTTGATAAGCACCATTAACTGCTGAGCATTTGATGGGTTGCAATTTAACAGCCCTGAATATTTTGTTACATTCAAGCGTTGCATTTGTCGTTTTGAAGTAAGACTAACAAGTATAATCTTGTTATACCACAGAAATCAGTATGGAACTCCTATACGTTTTAACGTTAATTTCGTCTACAGGACACCTTCAAACTGTTATAATTCTAGAAAGAAACGTTTTTGACTCTATGTTCATATGAAATACTCTGCTTATTTTGGTCTTTGGAACATATCCTGAAAGTTTGTACAGACCATTCAGAAACGCCCCTGTATAATGTTACCAAATATTTACAAAGGTGTCTCAAAATTATATTAAACTTGGGGTCCTTCACGTTCTTGATGTGCCACTACTTGCCCATATGAAGCGAACAAGTTGTTATTTAACCACCGAGCATGTTGATGTTGTTGTTGTCATTGTTGTTGGTGATGGTGATGTTATAGTTCGAACAGCATAGGAAGGGACCAATTGGAATGATTCTCTTCACGACTGCACGTAGAACGGCTGTATGAAAGTAAAAATAATTCACGGCAGTGTCTGTGATGGCAGAAACTTGCTCTAAAGTTTGTTTTTTTTTAATTTAATTAAATGTACAGTGCTCCCTCTATATAACGGCACTCTACATAACACCGAATTTATAATGGAAAGTCCATATAACGAAGTTTTTTTCATGTCTGCAGTTTGTATATTTCGGAAAAAACTTCGTTATATGGACTTTCCATTTTAAATTTGGTGTTATGTAGAGTGCCGTTATGCAGATGGAGCACTGTATTTCATAATTTTTCTAATAAAACTTCCAATATATTTATTCAAGGATTACTTTATTTTTTAATACAGAAGCCCAAAAGTATTAGTAGCAGTTGCCAGGTAGCTGCCATCCCTGTTCTAACCAATTAACTTGTGCATGAATCTGACTGCCTCTCGCTACATCCACTCCCATCTCTTGGCTGCAACAACTATACAAGTACAATTTCCAGGTACCTTGAAATTTTATCTGAACACTCAACATTTAGAGTTGCCAACATTTGTTAACCAAAATGATTAAAAAAATGAAGAAATTTTATAGGGTATGGACTAAAAGTTTAGCAACAAAAGTAAACTCATTTTTTATCATCTCCAGCAAAAGCATATAGAAAAACACTGAAATCAGGTTATCATGATCAGTGCTGATGATTTTTGATTTTTGTCAGTTTTTTATAACTCGGTCATTCAAATTATAGTTTCCCTTTCTTGGTGAGATCACTTCTTGCTGCTGCTCTTCGTCATCAGTCTCCTTTAAAGAGCTAACGGATATTAAAATTCACACCATCAGCAGCAATAGAGGGGTGAAGCAAGTGATTAGGACCAAACGGCGTGTTTACATTATACAGACCAAAGTTCAATTTCTCTAAAATGAAAATTCATAGGAAAAAACATACACGTGTTTAAATATATCTTTGTCATTCTGTTATTAACAAAACTGCTTAAAATTTGTCTATTTTCTTTATTTTTCTTTTAAAAATTTAGGAATATGCAGTTTTATTTTTTTTTTCATTTCTGTGAACCTATTTTTTAAGATTTACTTTCACTGCCTTCTTTGTTCAAGGCATTAGCAGTCATATTGCTTGAACAGTGGTATAAAACAGATATCAATGTCTTTCGTGATTTTCAAAATATAATCCAAAAATGAAGTTAGAAATACAGTTGAACTTCGAAACAATGGACTTAATAATTAGTAATGGGGAGGGGGGGGGGTTGATGTGAATTTTCCGTTGTTTTGAGATATTGTTTTTCACTGTATAAAGCCATAGTAGTGATGCCATAGCAAAGAAAAAATATATAGAGATCCTAAAAGGAATAACATGATACACAAAAAATAACGAATCAGCACGTTAGCCACAAGGTGCTTGTAAACAAGTGATTGACCCTGCCTCTACCAGCCATTTTCGAAACAAGCAGAATCCTACACCAAATTTTCGAAACAAGCTGGACCATCTGAAAATTTGTTAGTTGCTTCCTGAATCCATTGTTTCGAGGTCCATTGATTCAAAGTTCAACTATCCACACAAAAATCTATTTCTGACTTGAACACAAAAACTCTCAGACTAAGAGGATTATTTATTAATTTACAAAAAAACAAAATAAAAACGTTCGGTTTAAAAAGCTCAATTTTTATTTATTATTTACCTCTTAGAACTTTAAATTTATTTACTGTCAATAAAAATGAGGTCACAATTAACTACAATTATTATTTTCAAATTTCAAATATTTCTTTCTCAATATTTCAATAGTCAAATCGTCTGTAACTGAATTTATGACTTGATGAATTTAGACATTTTCTTTCATCTTCTTAAGAATTAATCTGTTATGGACAATTTGATAACAGCCGTTTGTAGTTTTTTTTGTAAAGATATTCGATGTCAAAGAAGTTATCCCACTTCCCATAACACTTTGTTAAAAATTCATGTGCTATTTTATTCATCAGTTTCAATGAAATACAAACGATTTATGTATTCTATTAAACTAAAATATACACATAGGCTTAACCCTCCATCTTCATAGGTTTAACCCTCTATCTTGCCCATTACATTTTCAGGAAATTTTATGCGAGAGAAAACTAGGAAAGGAAAAGCTCATTTTAAAATTTTGCTACATTTCCAAACGTTTTGCTACTTTTTCAGTGTATTAATTCCAACAATTTAATTGTAAAATAGATGAGAATGCGAAGGCTTATCATTACCAAAACAAACATAAAAAGTTTACGAGTAATTTAAATGTGGAAAAAAATGAATGGATAAATGTATTCGATAGCATGCCTGGGTGAGTAAATAAGATTTTGTACGAGCTTGTTTGAGTAAGATGTATAAATGGATGTTTAAGAATAAGTACAGGGATGTGAAAGAGTGAATACTGCATAAGATAATGAAGATATACTACTATGATCAATAAGTTCGGAGACTGGCCTTCTTAACAGATATGTATTGTTATCAAGTGTTACACACAACAACCTTCAAAGTACTCCCCTTCTTCAACTTCTTGCTGAAGACATTCCTGGAAGCTTTTGGAGGCGATGTCCTCAGGATGGCTGTTGCTGCTCCCTGAACCTCAGATGCACTCTTGCAACGGTGTCCTTTGAGTTCATTTTTCAGACAGGAGAGCAGCTAAGTCACATGGGACAAGATCGGGAGAGTAGTGAGGGTTTGGAAGGGTTGACATTTCCATTTTGGCCAGTGCAGACTGTATCATGAATGACCAATGTGCAGGGGCATTGTCATGTTGCAGTAGCCAATCCTTGCTTTCCAGAGTTCTGGGAGATTCCAGCAGACAGCATCACGGAGGTGAGCCACGGTCTGTGTGTGGCCTCTCCTTGTCCATTGTCGTCCCTTCTAGTATGAACTTGTAATGCACCACGTCCTTCCAATGAATGCAAACAACAACAGTTCATTGACACGCGTTGTTTGGAAAACCCTGCACTGCGGAGCTGCTTCCTCCTTATCACATCTCGCCTCATATGTGCCTCTACGCCACAGTCAAATACAGTCGAACCTCTTTAATTCGAATTTTTTTTGTTTCCTTGGAAGAAAAATCCATTATTCGAAACCTCTAATTCGATTTCCCTTGAGATTCGAATTAAAGAGGTTCGACTGTAGTTCCCCTCTCCTCCACGCCTGATTGGAGATATCAGCACAGTCTCCGAACTTAAATGAATGAGAGATGCATTTATTTCATATATCACATGTCCCACACCTTAAAAAAAATGTAGACAGACAGAAATACAGAATTCAGTAGCGAACTTTTTACAAGAGACCAATGCACTTGAAAACTGACTACAACTTTCCTGTTGTTACATTAATATATAATAATTGATTGATTATCATGTACACATTAAATCACAGTGAACACTTGCATAGAAGTTTTTTATTTGTGTATCTTAATTATCAGTGGAAATATAATTTAAGGAATCTTCATGGTCTTCTCTTGTAGTTAATTACCTATTGTTAAAAAAAACTGAATTTTGACAAGATACCGACTTCCAACTTTATACACATTTATAATGTCAAGACTGTCCCAACGTATGCGAGACACCAGCTCTGGAAATTTTAGAGAGACTACTGAAGCAAAATGTTATGCCGCTGCATTGCAAAAGTCCCGTAAAATTAATAAACTAAATAATATATTAAACAGGGTGCGTACGCTTTGTGAAAAACAAAATTCAAGGACTTTCAAGACTTTTCCAGGACAAATGATGATAAAATTCAAGGACTAAAGTCACACTTTAATGGTAAATGAAAACACATTTTAATAACATTATATAAAGATATTTAATGAAACATTCCAATTTTTTCAATACAAAATCCTAGGGAAAAAAAATAGTAAATTTAAAATTGTTTTATTCACACGTGTATATGTTCATAAAGAAAAAAAATGTAGGCTACCTTCAGTTAGTCGCTTTTAGTAAATCATATTGAGTTGTTATTTCACGATCCAATTCTTTTATTAATCCCATTTTCTCATCTGCCGATTTTCTGAAGCTATTGGATTTGACAATAAAATCAAAATTTCTTTCGGTTTCTGCCCTTTGTGCCATTGCATCCGCAGATTTTAATAATACTGCCACATCTTTTTCAATACTTTTTTTCTTTTTCATTTGATCTAAATCATCTTGGATTGCCTTTCTTTTTTTGACTACTGAAACATGTGTTTCCTCTTTTGATTTCATTTGTAAATAAGCCATATCTTTTTGTCTGGCACTTCCAACACTTAATTGGAGGGATTTGGAGAGATTAACATTTTCAATCCCACCAACATATGAAATGTGATCATATATAATCCTTTGAGATGTAATAGAATTTTCCTGCATATTTTCAATAATAAGTTCCTTATTTATCGAATACCGTAAATACTGTATTAACCGCCCGGGCGCTTATTTGCAAAAATTCAGCGGACCCGCAGGCGCTTAATGCAGGCGAGCCGGTATTACAGGTCCGGCGCTTATAAAATTCTGCACAACTGTGATGGATACTTTTATGCAAAATTCTCGCCCTTCTCCTTCTTTTCTAAAGTATCCTGCTGTGTTTTCCATTCCCGTTAGGATCAATGCTAAACTGTTTGGTTGTAGCCTCTGTAGAATGGTTTTCAGCCTACTTTACTGTTGCGAGATTAAAATTGATGCTATAACTGAAGTTTTCATTTTTCATCAGCTATGTTGCTTGACTGAATCCAAAATTAAAAGCAAGAAATTAGAAGACAATCATGCTGGTATCTAATATCCGGTTTAGCAGCATCATTTGGGAGCGCAAACATTCCCATGAGAAAGCAACAAGAGAAGAAAAATCCACGAAATGAACTAAAATAAGCAACAGGGTGGTTATTGAAGGTCCGGCGCTTATTTGCAAAAATTCAGCGGACCCCCAGGCGCTTAATGCAGGCGGGCCGGTATTTCAGGTCCGGCGCTAAATACAGCAATTTACGGTAAGCTCTTTCCACAGATGCTTGTCCATGCAATAAAAGTAATAGAGACTGAATAATATTCCACAACCATTTGAAGGATGGATTTGAAGACATATATTCATTAAACAATACATCAATTTTTGATGCCTCTTCAGTTGAATCAAAATTTACGAAACCTGAGTTTATTTTTGCTACATCAGTTACAAATTTTTGGAATTGCCATAACACACTGTCACACTCTTCAGGCTGGAGGCGATGCGCATCTACAAGAAGTGTTAAAATTGATTTGAAATCTTTCACACACGAATGTCCATTTGAGGCCATTAATTGGGGGTCTAAACACTTCAGGTGACGAACAAGAGAATACTGCATGGGGTTTTTAACTAGTATTTTGAAAGTAGTTCTTGTAAAAATGTTCTGCATTGTATTCGGAAATCCATAACTTGCCGCTCACTAACATTCTTTGATATCAAACTCTTTGTTATTGTTTCTGCTTGAAAACAAATATCAATTCTTTTGTAATGGCAACACACGTTGCTATCATTGAAATCTAAGTTAAAGAGCTGTATAATTGAAGATGCTTCAACCATTACAGTCTTCTTAATAAAGCGATTCATTAAACTTCTAATAATTTTCTCCATATCCTTACCCAGAAATGGAAGCAAAGGTTTATCTGCCTGATATCCTTTTAAAAATGGCAATAGCTGTTTAGCAACTGAATTAAAAAAGTGCAACTTCGGTATGGTAAAAGGATCTTGTAAGAATTTGTGTACTACATCAAAGGAAGCAGTGCTAGGATTTTTAAATACTTTTTTGCTAATTTCATTATCGTATTTTTCAAAGTATGACCAAAGTTCAATAGCTCTCTCAGAAGCAGGTGAATCTTTGAATAATCTGTACATGCTTGTAAGAAGTTTTTCAATTCCCCATCCACTAGCCATGGATCCATGTCTAAATGAATTGTTCATTATATGGAGGCCACAACTATCAACATTTAAAAATGACACATTAAAATCAGAAGAAATCGAAGCTTGAAACGAATCAAAAAATTTCCCGTTCACATTCGGCCCATCCATTGATAATTGAAGAATATTTTTTGTTGGCAGGCATTCAATGCATTGTCGAAATAGTTCCATCATTTTATCTGTTGTTGCATGTCCCAAGAAGACTGAACTAAAATATCTTGTTTAGATTTTACCATTTTTCCATAATCTAATGTGAACATCCATTTGGTTTGTTTGAGTAAATTTGTTTAAACTCTCATCAAATAAAATTACAAAATGTTTATTTTCATGTTTAATATTACTGACAAGAAGGGATTTAAAATAAGGAGCCAAGCCAAAGCAACAGATGTAGGCATATTTTTTTTCTCCGCAGGTGAAATTTTCTATCACACTGTCCGGAAACATGAGTTTAAATAATTGTCACCTTTAATGCCCAATGTGTTTCGGCTTTGATCGTCGCATTTTTCTCCCGAGGAATTCGCAACGTTGAAGATGATGAGACGGAAGTTGTTGGCATATCTTTACTAGATTCATCTAGTAGCAGCTGATCAAGCGTACTGTTTTTATCACGTTTTTCGAAGAGCGAACGATGGTTTTTACCTTTCATATGGTTCCTTATGCAGATTCATCCATACTGGAAATATCCACATTCTTCAAGCATAAAATACATTTTGCAATGTGACGATTATTAATATCTTTTGATATCCAACTTGCATAGACAGGATTTTTAAGCCAAAGTTCGTTGAATGAACATTTACCCATATTTCGAATGAAATTTTTTTTTTATTAGCGTGCCTTGAATTATTAGTGAATCCAGCAAACAGAAAACGAAAGTAAAACAGAAGCGTTAGCAACTACAGCGACAATTTTATGAAACGGTGAATTAAAGAATGAACTACAAATGGTCGGTTTTCAAGGATTTTCCAAGTTCATCTAAGAAAACCTTCATTTTTCCCGAATATTTAAGGCTTTGAAAAATAAATTATGAAATTCAAGCATTTTCAAGGTTTTCAAGACCGCATACGCACCCTGATTAAAGAAATTACTGTGGTGCCCCAGTATCTGAATGTAATCCGTTTGAAAACTGCGTTTGGACACTGAAGATAAGTTTTCCATAGGTTTTTCTGGGAAAATTTTTTAACTGTTTTTGCAGCCCAAAAATAATAATAATAAAATAAAAAAAAGGTGAAACTTTTTTGTTATAATTTTTAATGATTTATTTTATTATTTAATGTGAAAATATAATATTAATCCCTTATAGTAAGCAACTAAGAACAGCCAGTAACCAAAGTGTCCATTATTATGCACTAGGCGTTTCAAGCACAACAATGGAATTCAGGGCGAATGAAAGGGCCTTCTCATGCCATTGACAACTATCATACAAGCACAGAACAGCAAAAATTTTAGTAAGCATAACGACAAGGATCACTCCCAAAATTTTTTTTATTACAATTCAGATAGCGGGACACGAGGCATTCGAAACGAAGTTCGGATACTGGGATACCACTGTATTAATTACTAAATACAGATTATTTTTTAATATGACAACAAAATAAAGTAAACATTCAAGTCATTTGACTTTCAAATTGAACACTTATGCCCATTTTCCATTTGAAAGAAAGAGAGAAAAGAAAAGTCAAAAAATCATTAAAATGAAATCAATTTCAAATTCATTTAGTAACAAAATGGTATAGATGATATTTCTAAAACCAAAATTGGAGTAACTGCACAGACGCAGCACATGCAAAAAAATTTCTGTTTCCATCCCCTGAAATGTGCAAATACTGCTACATACCCAATTGGAAAACAGAAGATTTTTGCAGATGTGCAGTTATTCCAGAAGATTTTGGTTTAAGTGTATCGTCTATACATCAAAAATATTTCTGAGCTGTCAATAAAATCATTTCCCTAGAATTAATAACTACAAATAATGAAAAAAAAATATCTTAAGGTAGAAATCAAATGCAACAGTTTCAAAATAAACAAGACAAAACACAAGTACAATATCGTCTCTTCCCACATTCAAATTGTTAATTACAATTTATTTTTAATGTCTTTACTATTCATAATGTTAACAGCCAAACAGTTTTGATAAATTAAGATATCCCGAAGTTTATTCATAATCAGAAAGTGCGACTATAGTAATTTCTATATGTGGAGGACTCTGTTGGTTTATTTTTTTTTTTTTTATAAAGAAGAAAACTTCAGAAAAATCATATTTGAAATTTTAAAAGAAAACTAATTTCAACAATAATCATTTATTGAACTTAAATTCTATGCTTTCCCCCCCTCCTCCCCACCAATGAATGAAACTGTCGTATATAGATTACAGATACCATAACTTACCTCATTTATGTGCTTGTATGTTTTAATAAGATCAACACTCAGTTTACGAAGAGGAGCAGTACAAGGATCTCGAAATTTACCAGGAATTCGACTCTGTAGTACTTTTAGATCATTTGCTGGTGGAGGCTGAGCTCCAGTTGCCATGGCGACAAACTGCTCCTCTAATCTACCATAGAATGGCACATGGCATTCATGATATTCTCCTTGAGAATAAAAATATATACAGGAAGTTAAAAAAATAAAACCACAAAATTATAAAAATATTTTATATCATATAAAGCAAATTATGTTAACTTAAAAATTCCTATTACATGTGAATACAAAACAAATAAAATATAATTTAAAAAAACAACTAAATATTAAGAAAAAAAGTACAATTAAGTATTTGTTATTTATCTACTAGCGTTTTAGTGGGTAAATAAGGTTATTTCTAATTAATAATCTCCGAGTGTAATATTATGAGCTATTAATTTTTCAAAGGTGTGTAATAAGTTTAAATTCAAATTGTTTCCTTATAAATGTTTCAGTGACCAGAAAACCAGTTCATTTAATTTTTTTTTTCCCAAATCTGAAATCTTTTGCTGTGATCAAACATAAAAGGGTTGCAAAACCTATTATATATCTAGTTATTTTTTTCTTTCAGGGTTCATTTGTGACAACAATCTTTAACTCAAATTATTTAATGAGATGGACCTCACTTAGATCACACCTTTTTCTTGTTCTTATCGTTTCTATTTACACTGTAAGTCATTAATTTTTTTTTAACATAAAATTTACATCTAGTAGAATTTCCCTCGTTATTTAAGAAAAAAGAAACCAAGTTTTACATGTAATATTATCAGCAATTGCTTCTCAGCATTACTACATAAAAATAAACATAATGAAAAGAAAATAAATGGACAAAATGGAAATTGAAAATGAACATTATTAACTGCACCAATTTCAATACTCATCTGTTTTAATTAATTAATAATTAAAGTTGGTGGTAATGTCATTTAATCATAGCAAATGCTATTAATACTGTTAATCACAATAAAGTAATACACTGTATTGTATAGACTTTTAAAATAAAATATTGGTTCTTAGATGTTATTAGCCTGATGCTACTGAAATTATTTTCCATCAGAAATTAAATTCTAAATTTAAATGAAGTATTTTCAATTTTCATTTGGTCCATTTATTATTATTTTTTTTTCCAATATTTTTATTTTTATGTACCAAATTCGAGACAAAAATGCTGTTAAGGGTACATGTCAGTAAATTTACCTCAACTGTATTCCCATGTTATTAGCACATCAGGTTTTTAATAATAAAAAGTTAATGCTAGTTTAATTTTAGTTTATAAATTAATTTAAAATTGATTTACTTTATAATCTCGTGAAAATTAGGATATTTTAAAAAATAAAAAATAAAATAAACAAAGACTTCTAAATAAAAATAAAATCTCAGTGCATTCATAAACATCTTATTCAAAACCCTATACAGACATGAAGAGGAAAAAAAAAACCCCAGCAAAAATCCTCATTCCTCAAATCCCTGTTGCTGTCAATTCCCTTAAGGTTTAAACCTAATCTCAGCAATACCAACACATTATCAATTACTGGAACCCACTTAATAAACACCATTTCAACTTCCATATTTTTACACCTCAGTTAAAAAAAAACAAACAATTCTATACAACTTATTAAGTAAAGGAATAAACCATACCATCTTAATATTAATATTTATAGAGATATAAATATGAAATTAAAAGATTTGATTAAGTTCATTCAATACAGAATAAAAAAAAGAAAACGGGTAAGTTATGAGACTGAAATTTTCTTTTTTATTTATATTTCTTACATATTTAAAAATTTTTCAGTATTTTCTAGACAACAGTTTCTTGGTCTTATAAAACTTTCCTTTCTGTAAAGTGGGAATTCTATTAAAAATAAAATTATACCAAACAGAAAATAGTAAAGAAAATTTCATGGCCTGTATTTGAACCAAGGACCTTCGGGTTACTATTTTCTATATTTTAATTATTAACTCCTGAAAGTATGGCATGGGTAAATCCTCATTTAACCATTTTCTCAGTTATTATTATAATATTATTATAACAGCTTAATAAATAAAAGAAAAATCTAATTTTAAGAGCCCCCCCCCCCTCCCCCTCTCACAATGACTCCACCCACCCATCCTCTTATCTTCTCAGCTTAACTTCTTGTCTAAATAATCTCTTATATCAAAAAATTTATTTAGACAAGATATGAAAACAAAAGTTAAAACAATCAATTCTCTGAATTTTTCCATCAAATACATAAATTTTTATAACATTATAAATAATTTTGAAAAAAATAACAAACAAGGAATAAAAAAGTTAATAAAAACAAAATGGAGTAAGAATTTTTAAAGGTACAACATTTCATTAAATTTTTATCATGGGTTCCTCTATTAGTTCAACTATCATTTCATAAGAATCTACTAAATATAACACTTAAATAATGATGCTAATTTAAATCACAATCTAGCATAAATGATGCAACAAACATAGCTGAAAATATTCACAGAATAATCAAGTAAAACATTTTCAATTTTCAAAATATCACTTCATAAGAAACAGAAACAGATTTGGTTTTTAAACATCAAATTTAGTCCTTATATATAAAAACACATTTTTTTCTTTATCATGCAACTTATTAAATCCGACTAATATTTAAAAATCTCTGATCCATTTAAAGACTTCATTCAAATCTTTTCAACATAACAGATAATTTCATTATCTCAAGGAAAGGAGTGAAAAGGGGAGGGGACTGAAGAAAAAAGGGAATAATTAAATAGGCAATACCTTATTTCAAGTTATTAATAAGTCTAACAAAAAAAATTGAAGAAGAAAACTGTTCAAATTTACTTACTTTTTAACCTTGTTTTATCCAAATAAATTAATTGATCATCTTTTGGCCAATGCATTCTCTTGGCCATTAACACAGCAGTATCCATGATCTCCATATGGGTGGAATCAACTATTATAGTGTCTAAAAGCACCATGGAATTACAAGCCTAAACACATTTGCTTGTTGCTCATGTTTTCTCTCTCTCTATCTCTCTCTTGTGCAGTTTTGTTGAGAGTATTATTCTTGTGATCACTTCCAAGTTAAATTCTTTTCTTATTGTCAATGTTTAAAACATATCCAGCAATCATTTTATGAATTTATCCAAATGAACAGAATAAATAAATCGATTTATGATACACAGGCTCCCAGGCTTTTTAGAACCATTTTAAACATACGTGAGTGAGTGAGTGAGTGTGAGTCTATGGGTGTGAGTGTGTGTTTGTGTGAATGTGTGTTATTAGAAAGAATTAAAAGGGTTAAAAAACGTTAAAACTTAAATGATTTTTTGTTGCAATACAGAGAATTCCTGGCTAGTATGGTAAGATAATGCAAACGAGGTGGAGAGAAAAAAAAAACTAACAATCCGGAAGAAACACAAAAACAGTGATGGAAGCTCAGACACATATTCCATAATGAAACAGCTGACGATGACGAGGCCAATGATAAAAATGGGTAGTTGAGAGTGTTTCCATTTTCTAAAGGAAAACCATGCTGCTTTCTAATCCAAGACTCTTCTTAAAGGCAACTATCTTCTATCATCAAAGGAGATAACTAACCTTGACCCAACATTTACCATTTTGTATTTTAGAAATATTATCTCTTTTCCTTAGAGCACAGAACAGTTCCTCTATTGAGATTAACCTACAACAGTTAGGCTGGCACATCTCTAATCCTGAGCAACTCTGCATTCTGATACACTGCACACAATTTCTTCCATCATTTCCCTGTCGAAACAAGTTTGAAGATAAACTCCTCAAATATATCCAACACTTAGAATACAATAAGAATTCCACGATACTTCTAAAACTTATAGTGACAATTCAAATTTGCTTTGGAGGCGGGGTTTAATCAGGGCTGAATACTTAACACAAGATTGATAGATCAAAAGACCCTAAAAGAAGAACTCTGTGAAAGCCTGCAGCCCATTGGCTCACAACTGCAGCTGAGATCATTTCTGCTCAAGAGGGATCCAATAACTACACACTTTTCAAACGTCTCCTCTAAATCAAAACGAGGCTGGCCAGCAGCACTAAAATGAAAAAGAATAAAGACAAGACTTCCTCAGCCCTCAGTCATCATCATCACCATGGTCATTAGTCTAAATAAATTTACTGATACACTATAAAATTGTCTACCTAGGATAAATAAACATTTACAAAATTAAGGCAACATATTTCAAATTAACAATCAGGAAATATTCAACGAATATTTCACAGCTCAGCCATAACTGAAATCCTTTTAATGAAATAAAATAAAAAGAATAAAGATGCTCAATAGAAGAACAACAGAAAATTTACAATACAAAAATTTTTAAACTGAAAAGCTTCCTTTTTTTAAAACCTCATTTAAATGTATAAATGTATATATTAATGAAATAGATCTGCAAAAGAAATCACAATCTATATAAAGTCCATTAATTCAGAAGCATTTTTTTTGTAAACCTGATCTATTATCAATTAAACTTGTGTGGTTTACACAATATACATACTCCCCTATTAAAGTACGTACATATTATAATGCTCAAAATCAGATATGAAAAACATATCTAAACCTAGGAAGAGGGGGGGGGGTAAAGTAAATACATATTTTATAACATGAAAATTAAATACTTTCTTAAAATACGAAAAATTTACAGGATCAAATATTTTATGTCCTCTTTCCATAATTAATGGCTTGACTTCATTGTTCTCCTATATATATATTTAAAAGAAAAAGCTATCTTGTATCTAATTTATAAAAATTAATTTATATGATATATAAAAATTTAATGTAATTTAAAAAAAAAAACAATTCTCAATTTTAAATTAAAAATTATCTATTTGTTATAGATATAAAATACATATTAAAACAATATTATTGAGCTAACTGCATTGAAGTCAACCATGTGTTTCAGTTGTATTTAAAGATCAACTTCTAACAAATATGCACATTTAATCTGCAATTTTTTTTATTTCCAATTATTCCCAATTCATAATGAAATCATAAACAATTAGAACTTTAATTTCACAAGTACATAATTTTTTTTTTCATTAAGTCAAAGTAAATGAAAAAAGAAATAAGTCTTATAAAACACTTTTTAATAATACTAATATGAAAAATTCATTGTAAACTTTAAGAAAAGAAAGGGGGGGGGGGTTAAAATTTTCTATTTTATATAATATCTCATACTATTTAGGTTTTTGAGTGACTAACTATAAACCTCTTCCAAGTTCTGATTACAGTCTAAGAACAATTAGAACATTGGTATCTGAATGTATGAAAAAAATTCCCTGAATTATAAAATAAATTTTAAATTCATTTTACTCTTGACACCAGATCGTGCTAATAATCACAAATTTTATGGGTACTTAAAAAAATCATAAGATTATGAACATACTTCAATTAATTAAATATTTTTTCACATTTTAATGTAGCTTTATTGGAATGCCTCCCCTCCTCATCTTCTTCCAAAATCAAATAAACATTGAAAACAAAATGTAAAATAAACAAAATAAAAATAACATTATATTAGAAAATATTTTCAAACATTTAAATAACAATAAATTTTCTCATTTCTAAGACATGGGTTTGCATATTGTACAGTTTCAGCAACCAGGATACAGATATAGAATTTATGACAAAAGAAGCTCAATCAGAAGTTCATCAGTAGTAGAAGGAGTTAGCAATCTGGATTCTGTTTGTATTTTTAATAAAATTAGGGCATTTTTTTCTTAATAAACTTTGATGCTCCTTCAATTAGAATATATCAGATAAATTAAGAAAAATTGATTTTTTTTCCAAAGGAAATTATTAAGAAATATGTGTAACCTCCATCTCTTCTTCCTACTTGACAATTCAGAGAAGGGAATTCAGAGGCTTCTCCTTCCAACCTACAGTTTTGAAAATTACTACCGGGTCATGGCTCTCCCCCTTTTTTTTTTTTTTTAATTTATTTACCAATTGCAAAGGGGACATAATTGCTGTCTGAGACCAAACCACTATTTGATGTGGCCTCATGTAATATTCGTTTCATGCCTTTGTAAAGCTCTTTAGTTCACTGCTATCAACATCTCTCATTGAAATTTTAAGTCATAACTTTATATCACTGTTGGTAATGTCAACAAAATACTGGTAATGACCAGCTAATGAAACATTTTTCATTAACACAGATTTTAATCCGCAGAAAAAATTTTTATACAACTGAAATTAATATTATGATTTTCTTTAAATATCAATAATCTAAAGCCCCAACCTGGAGGTTTTTTTTGGGGTTAACAAAGATTTTTATTTGCATTTAGTTTATTTTATAGGAAATTTTGAGATACTTAAATGTTTTGATGGTGTACCACCAGTTAAAATTCTTTTTTTTTTTTTTTTATTCAAAAGTGAGATGGGGGAGGGGGCTGCAAGTTAATTAACTTTTAGAAAAGGGGTCGAATTCAACAAAGGTTGGGAACCACTGATTTAAAGCAAAAACGGACAGAATTGTTATGTTTATTTGTCACTGCAGTCTTGTATTGTTCTTGTAACAATATAAAGGGTGTCCCAAAATGAGCTGACATTTTAATTTTTTAATAAAACACATTTTTCATTGCAAAATTTATATTATTTTTTTCTTTATTAGAAAGTTAAAAACAGAGATTATGTGTGATACTAAACATCTGACCGCCCCAGCCTCCGTAGCACAAATTCACTTTTTTGAGGAATTTTTCCATAACATGTTGACATAAAATGTTGCTGGCAAATTTTGGCAATATTGTGTTGAATTTCATCTGAGGTCCTCAATAGTTTGTAGTTTATTGACGTACACTTTATTCTTAAGATAACCCCGAAGAAGGAAGTCTAACTGTGTCAAATCACATGATCTTAGGGGCCAATTCACATCACCTCACTGTGAACAGTTTTTGTATAATTTTCACCATTTTTGATGTGAATTTTTACAATTTATACAAATTATTCGATTGTGCAGTTTTGCTTAATTTAACCTCAATGTTCAATAATGACAGCATATAAAAATATCTACTGTGGTTGTACCACGAAAAAAAATGGCGGCAAATTCAAACCGTGATTTGTTAAAATCAACAGTTGCTCAGTGCCGCACGAAACACTGCAGCAATAGAGTGGTTAAAAGCATTGTTGAGCTCTGTTGAAGGCCCAGACGTGCAGCAGAGCACTGGTTTGAGATTACAATTTGCAGCAACCCTTTTCGTTGCTTGTTCTGTTAAATGAGGTTTCTTACGAATGGCTGCATTCATAAGTGAAGACTATTTTGTGCAAGAAAATATACAATTTTTGTTGCAATTAGATACTGGCATGGCTAAGAAAGTTGTAAAGGTGTATTAATGATTTTAAAAAGATTTCTTATCGAGATGTTTAATAAAGGGCAAACATGTTTATTAAAAAACCCGGCAATGTGACGCGAGATTGTTTTCCTGTGAAAACGAGGCGATCGTGGCAGACCGCTTGCACAGATGGCTTGTTCGAAGCAGAGAGCTAACAACAGCGTGGTTTTAATACCACACTGCTGCATGCAACACAGTGGAGCACGACATCACTTTTGATGTTTCAACACTGAGTAACTGTTGAATTTAACAACTCGCGGAAAATGTCAGTTCGTTTTGAGACACCCTTTGCATGGGTAGGTTAGGTTAGGTTTAGGTTAGGTTTTAGCAGGGAAGGCACTTAAAATTGCTTATTCTTTTTCCATTTCAGACCGCATCTTTATCTCATCGTCATAATGCAAGTTATTCATCTCCTTACTCTCAACTTTGCACTAAGATTAAACATGCAACTAGACAAAGAAAAATCATAAAAGTTGTTTGTATACATTTAATAAAGCATACATGAAAAACGTAAAAAACATTATTTTGTCACAGATGTTTGGGCAGAATGATCTTATCTTGTTAATGCAAAATTTAAAAAAAAAAACATCGTTAAAAAAAGCTTAAAAAGAAATAGCCCCAAAAATTCCAAAACGAGACACAATAAGAATACAAAGACAAATTAAAAAACAAGAGACCATAAAATAACTGTTACAAAACAAAACAAAAAAAAAACCCACCTCTCATTATTCGCTACTTTCAGTTTAAGTAGTGCTGCCCTTGTGGCATTACTTGAACTGAGCTAAGTAGGATTCCAAGTAGTTTAAACATGGGTTTTATAAAACAGAACACCAATCCCAGATAACATTCTCTCATAATAGTTATTAGAACGAATTTTTATCCTAAACAGTCATCTATTTTT